>CAKKXW010000001.1:122041523-122057145 GCA_920937365.1 Sphaerophoria rueppellii
GTCATGGATAAATTGTCTGGGTTATGTAGACAAAGAGAAGACATTAACCTGACAATGGTAAAGGAGAACGTTTCGTAGACAGTAAAATATTATTGGGAATGAAGAAGAGATTGGTAGAGAAAATAAGATGGGTTTACAGCGAAGAATTAGAATAAATATTCAATGAATAAAGAGAAACAACAACAACAATAAGGTATTTTATGCGTAACCTAACCATACCCACTTGATTGTGTGTTCGATTTTGTGTACAGAGGAAGTGGGGAATTGAATTTTGGTTATTGAATATGTGTGGGTCAGTTGTGCAAATAGAGAGGGACAGATTTATATTAAGAAGCGACATTTGGGTAGAATAAAAGAGATGGTTAGAGAAGAAGTAAGGGTTATTATAAAATGACAGATGCTTTGCAAGAGGAAATGGTAACAGTCCAATTACAGAAGAGAAACAGATGTATTGGGTCTGTTAAATAGGTACTGCCAGGTAAGAGATTTTGTGCACATGTTTGAAGGGATATTTTTTTTTAAGGTGTACGATATTTTTAATAAACTTGTTTTCGCAAAAGGGAATTATTTTTGTTATGTAGAAAAATGTTTGTTATTTAAACAAACCATTGTAATGCTTAATTGCTTGGCTAAATTCAGTAAATATAATCAATACTTTGCAACATTTTCAAGTGACAGTATATAAGGTGGCGTTTTCGGTTTTGTCTTCCTTTCAACATTATCAAAACGTGTTATTTACATCCCGTGCCGAAACTTTGATTCAAGGAGTATTGGTGCTTTTGAGTATTAGTTGTGTTTAATGCTTCCTGCACCATCTTTTCTACGACTTTGAATCTGCGTATGATAGCATCCACCGCCAAGAGCTTCTGATGGCGATGTCTGAATTCGGGATAACAAAAAAACTGATCCAGCTGTGCCGCATGACGCTAAACAATACGTAGTGCAGTGTGCACATGGGTAACAGCTCATCTGAATTATTCCAAACCTGCGCAGGGTTTAGACAAGGAGATGCGTTGTCATTGTGTCTTCTTCAACATAATCCTGTAATCTTGTTATACGACTTTAAAGCCCTTGAGTGAAATCAAGAGTTTCAACTTTTTTAGCATGGTGAAATTTTGTAATTCTTAGTTTCCAATATTATCCATTGTTTTAGGTGGCGCCCGGGTAAAGTGAAAACATTCACAGTTTGTGGTTGGTAATTACTCAAGCAAACAAAAGACGTTGTTTACACTTTAATCAGCCGGACATATCTGTTTTCACTCTTTTTCTTGACATATAGTAGGCACATAGTAGCCTATCTAGCTTGTTAGTTGTTTAGTTTAGTTGTGAATTGTCCACTTCCGCCCGCCCTCTTAAAGCTTATTGAGCAAAATGTGTGCTTACACCAGCGCATCTTGATGGAGATGATATTATTCGCCTTATTCTGTCGCAATGTGAATCGGAAGTGGCTGTGTGAAATTGTTGTTGGCACATCTGTTCCACTTGGCGACAATCTTAAGGAGGCACTTAAATAACCTGAAGCGCTAACGTTCGAGAATTCATTCCCTTCGTTGTCTTTTTATTGACCCATGCAGTATGCAGAGCTTCTGTGGCAGTTTAAAGGCATGTAAACCGATACAGGTCAGACATAGAGGTAATGATAATGAATGAGGTCTAATGTACATAATTATGAGGCGAATTGCTTTTTGGTATTTTGGATCATGAAGTATAAGGTTGTTGCAGCTTTTGATTGAAATTACTTCTTTGTCTTTCACGTCACTTATACAAAATGCGGTACCTATGTGTAACATCTATAAAATTATATATTTTTGTTGGTAGTTTCATTTGCGTTTGTAATTTATTTTACAAACAATAGAAGTTCATTCGCATGGTATTCATGATAACAATACTTTTTGTTTCAAGTCATCTTTACTGGCCTAGTTCACAGAGCAATGCTATATGGTGAAAAAAAAAAATGGAAGCAAATTGAAGAGTGAAATTTGTTTTGTTTTTGGTGTCGCTGTTGTTTTAGCAGAGTTCCTACGATCTGTATACTTAATGTTAAAGGTGGTAAGATGTATTTTGTTTAATTGTCACTAAGCATGCGACCGAAGCTAAGAGTGAAAGTTCATAGTTGGTATTTAGAAATAATCACTTATTTCAAAATGAAATATGTAGGGTGTTACTGTAGGTGGTACGGAGAGTGCAGTCCTAGCCATGGTGGAATTTTATTTACTTACTTACTTACTTAAGGGGTGGCGCTACAGTCCGTTGCGGACTGGGGCCTCAATCAACAGTCTCCGTCAGTCAGCTCGGTCCCTAGCTAGAGACAGTTGTCTCCAGTTTTACACTCAAAATTGATTGAGGTCCTCTTTCACTTGAGTGCGCCACCTGAGTCTTCCTCTCCTCCTACGTCCCTCGAGAATAGTGTCGAAGGCTTTCCGGGTCGGAGCATTGGTGTCCATCTGCTCTAAATGACCAAGCCATCTGAGTCTCTGGACCTCGACCCTTCTGGCTAGGTCCATGTCGTTGTACAACCCGTAAAGTTCGCTGTTATATCTTCTTCGCCATTCCCCTTCAATGCACACGGGGCCAAAGATGACCCGAAGAACTTTCCTCCCGAAACAGCCTAAGGCACTTTCATCCAATTTTGTCAAAGTCCAAGCTTCTGCACCGTACAGCAGGACTGGGATGATGAGTGTGCTGGACAGTTTTACCTTAGTTGCTCGAGAGAGGGCTTTTCCACTCAATTGCTTTCTAAGCCCAAAGAAACAGCGATTAGCAAGAGTTATTCTTCGTCTGATCTCGGCGCTGGTTTTATTGCCTGTGTTTATAGCGGAGCCTAGGTAGACAAACTCCTCTACTACCTCGAAGTTGTATGCGCCTTTTGTGACGTTCTGTCCGAGCCGTCGGTGTTGGGTGTCCTTCCTCGAAGACAGCATATACTTCGTTTTTCCCTCATTTACCGCTAAACCCATTTTTGCCGCTTCTGTCTCAATTCTCACAAAGGTGCCATTGACATCACGTTGTGTTCTTCCCATTATATCAATACCATCGGCGTAAGCGAGAAGTTGAACAGATTTTTGGATGATAGTGCCTCTGGTGTTGACGGTGGAGTTCTCCACTATCTTTCTCAAGATCGATGTTAAAGAAATCGCACGACAGTACATCGCCTTGTCTGAATTTTTTTTTGACGTCGAAAGATTCCGTAAGCTCGTTGCCAACGTTGATGGAGCAGCGTGAGTTCTCCATCGTCATTTTGCACAAGCGAACGAGCTTGGCAGGGATGCCAAAACTAGACATAGCTTTATACAGTTCGTCTCTGTAGATGCTGTCATACGCGGCCTTAAAATCGATGAAAAGGTGGTGGGTATCGATTTGGAGTTCATAGGTCCTGCCGTAACGTGAAAATTTGGTCGATGGTTGATTTTCCTGGCCTGAAGCCACATTGACAAGGACCAATCAGATTGTTGACGAAAGGCTTCAGACGTTCACACATTACGGCAGAGAGGATCTTGTAGACGATGTTAAGTAGACAGATTCCTCTGTAGTTGGCGCAGTTTAGAGGATCTCCCTTTTTCAGGATCGGGCAAACAATGCTGAGGTTCCATTCATCCAGGCATGCATTCCTCTGACCATATCTTACAAATGATTTGGTGAATGCTCCTATCCAGCTCGTCGCCTGCTGTTTTGAACAGCTCGGCAGCCAGACCATCTGCTCCAGCGGCTTTGTTGGATTTCAGTCGTGATATTGCCGTTTTTACTTCTGCTACGTCGGGTTCACGGTGTCTGACTCATGTCTGACGGCGGTATTTTGTTCGTCGTCGCCTTTATACAGTCTACAGAAGTGGTCTTTCCAAATCCGCAGACCCCAGCATTGAATGCGATTCTACTATGATGTTCCCTTGTTTACATGGTGGATTTTTTTTTATTTTATTCTACAAAAATCCTCAGCTAAGCTGAATAACCTATGCTATTCCAATAGACAGTTTACACCTTTACATGTCTCATCCTCTGTATCGTTATCGTCTTCTTCGCATGATTTAAAACTTTATTGTTGAACAAAAAAAAAACTTTATTTTTTCTAAACATCAATAAATACCATTTATTATACAAAAAATATATTGGAAGCAATACTAACTTTCAAAATTGTCATTTAATTTTGTTTTTGTTTTTGACAATAAATAAAATTGATTAAATAATTAATTTTATTATTTAAGATTCTTAACATTTAACTACAATACCTTAAAACTTTTTATAAACTTAGTATTTTCTTATGTTTATTAAAAATAAAATTAATTATTTATATAAAAATAAATTATAAACGATTTTTATCGACTATTAAATAAAACAGTTAACAAATACTTTATAAAGCTTAGATCAAATTTACTTGAAAATTAACTCCTAAAAGATGTCATAATTACAAACTTAATTTAAATAAATACATTGAAAGTACTTATGTTAAAATTGTGCATATTTACATATAACTTGCTACTTAATGTTGTTTTTTAGGTGCTCGTTCTTACTAGTAAAGAGTCAAAACGACATTAAATCTACAATGCTGAATTTTGAACATCATTCATCTCGACTTGGTCAATTTTTCTGAACGTTGGTATAAACGTACTGCCACTTTGATTGACAATTGAACTGTTCGACGAGCTCTTAATGGAAAAAATATAAAAGAAAACAATTAGCATCAATTTGCTCCAATGAACCAAACTAATTATATCTACCTTCTTTTGGTGATAACTCCTTCCTCTGACTCTCGTTGTATTCCTTCGAACAGGATTCGCCGGTGTTTTCTGTGAAAGCCTCACCGAGCTAAATGTACTCCCCCGTCGACCCCTGCGTATTTGTGGTGATGGAGTGCCTGTCGCTAAATACACAAAAACCATATCTAAGAGCTTGAATGCTTTCATTTAAATTCAATGAAAACAAATTACGAGTTCCGGCGATGGTATTCCTTTTTGAGGCTTGTAACATCTCAAAGACCACAGCACTAAAGGTTCCATGGTATGACGTTTGCCTTTGTAAGGATGGTCCTTGTGCGTTTTGAGGCACACCCGGTGGCAGTCGAACAGGTGAAGATAATTGACTAGTAGACATGCCTTTCGGATGTACAAAATAGGTTGTCATGATGCCCTTGCCTTTGACGTTGATTTCTCCTCGAAGCTGTTGAACAATTAAAATTTTTAAGTCTGGCGAAATTTTGCTTTTTGATGGACTTAAGTGGAAAGTGTCATTAATGCTTTTGCACTTCGCTTCAGTGCAGAGCCAAAACTTACCACACAAGTATAGCCTCTGGTTTTGATTAGTTCTGCCGTCGTTGATGGAACTTGTATCTTCCAAATAACTCCAGTCGAGTCCATTCGTGATGCAACGTTCACTGTATTTCCCCATATATCGTAAACAGGTTTTCGAGCTCCAATCACTCCACTGACAAGTGGACCGCTTGAGATTCCTAAAGCGATTTTGTTTATAAATTTGCTCTTTCAACTTTTTTTTTCAAATCTTTTGTTTACATACCAACTCTTAATTGAAAATTGTTAAAAGCCTCTTTATTGATCTCTTCAAGTTTTTGTTTCATTGCCATAGCAAATTCTACTAGATCACAGACACTGTCTTCAGATGTTTCACCATGTTCGAGAAGATGTTTAGAATTCAGTCCAGAAGCTGCCATATAAGTTGCACCAACCGTTTTAATTTTCTCAATCGAAGCAAATCGTTCTTCCTCAAGAAGAGCGTCAAAATCACCTGAAACATGAATTATTATTTCAAGTAAAACTTCTATGTGGTGGTTGGGTGTTGTAGGATCTGGAGGCGTACCACCGGGTACTGGTTTTATCTCTAGATTTAACTTGCGAAATTTGTAAGCGCGGTTGCAAAACGTAGAAACAGAAGCACCTTATCAATTGCCTAACAAATTTGGTGGTTAGTGCGAGGGGCTAACAACCCCTCCACAGTAAAAAACTTGATAGTTATGAGAGAGACAACAGCCTCGGATAGTGGCCCCCTTCTTATGGTAACCATCTTGAATCTCTCCTCTCGCAGTATAAGGCAGACATTACTGCGATCCAGAAAATACGATGGATAGGATCAGGGATAATGAAAAGGAAAAATTGCGTCATGCAAAAACTACCGTGGCATATCCCTGCTTAATGTTGCATACAAAATGCATACAAAAGCATGGAAAACACTACCGTCAACAAGTCCACCCAGTTCCTAGGCTATGCGGATGACATGGACATCATCGGTCGATCCAAGAGAGCTGTGCTTGAGGCCTTTACACCTATTGAAGAACAGGCAAAACTCGTTGGTCTTGAAGTGAAAAAGGACAAAACAAAGTACATGCTATCAACAAACAAAGCAACGTATGTCCACCGCCTAGGACAAAACGTCACTGTTTGTAGCATCAATTTCGAGGTAATTAAGATAAACCTACTTTGGTACAAACATCAATCCCACAAACGACACCTTAGTGGAGATCCGAAGAAAAATAGCCCACAGCGAACCGCTGCTGCTTCGGGTTGGCCAAACAAATGAGTTCAAAACTTCTCACTCGAAAGACAAAGTGTCTGCTATATAAGACTTTGATTTTACCAGTCCTACTTTACGGCGCCGAGTAAAAAAGGGGAATTGATACTGGGCACTTTTAAAAGAAAAATTCTTTGACCGAATATCGGTCCGGTATGTGACGATGGCGAATGGAGAAGAAGGTTCAACCGAGAATTGTACGAGCTGTACCAAGATTTGGATCCGAGCCAAGAAGGTCTTCTCATTCCAGCCCCCAGGCTCGAGACGACAAGGAAGACCGAACCTTCGGTACAAGGACCAAGTTACTGCGGATGCCATAGCGCTTGGTTTCGGCGACTGGAGAGTGCATGCGTGGGACCGTTTACGATGGAAGGCTGCAGTATTTCAGGCTGAGATCTAAGTAAGTAGTAAAACGTTTATATAGGTGCAGCTAATTCCGCTCAATTTGGACCTATCTGTATTACTCAGTTAATAAAATTTCTTTACCCAAATTATGGTTTTTTTTACAATCTTGAACTGTCATTCTTTAAATTATTCATGAGAAAAAGAAAAAACTACAGTGTGTTGGAATCCCTCGGCACGATGCCGCCAAAAGTACGCTCATATCAATCAAATCAAAGAAACATGAAAAACTTGAAGATAAAAAGCAAATCCCAAGGTACTCCCCCCCCCCCTTAATTCAATGGATCATCAAACATTTCCTATCAACATCCGGTCACCATGCGACATCGACATGTCACATGAGAAGAACACAGAACGTATTCAATCAAACATTCAATGACAGCCATCCAAAAGGATAACGCCCATACACGCCCCAACCAACGCCATACATCATAGCAAATACTTACATATAATCTCATTCAATATACGTATGCATGCTTTGCCGTTATCAATGTCCTCCGAATAAAAATCCTGAAAGTTCGGTATTGACGCAAACATTACACCACACAAACTGTGCATATTCGAGTAGAGTTCGTCAGTTCGTTCATCAGACAGGTAATAAGCAGCCACGTGATCAGGTAGGATATTCTGGAAGATGAGAAGACAAAAAGAAAACACACACACACACAGAACCATCAATAATATTGCAAATGGCAGGCAATATTTCTGCTGATGACAAGAAGCACCAACCTTTATCAACGTGTCGTTGAGGAACCGATTCGATTTCATATTAGTGAGTTCCTTCTCCGCCTGCTCTTTCCAAATAAAATCCAATCGGGATGTAACCTAGAAAATTGACATAACGACGACGTGAGTTTGACGTTTATGTTTCCGGTTATACGAGACAAAAAAAAAACAAACGTAATTTTACCTCAACCAAACGTGCATGATATGTCACCATGACAAGAAATACTGCCAAAAGAATCAGCATTTGGCCGGACAAAGGCATGCCTGCATTCGATGTTACCATTACATCGTTTTCGGTCGAAAATATATTGGGAAAGACGGCCATAATAAGTATCGTGTAGCACGCGACCATGACAGCTGCCATCATTGTTTTTACAAGGTAATAGAGCTTAAGAGCAGTAGCCAGTGCGATCAGACAGAGAATCCAGGTGAACACAATATACTCAGGATGTGCACAATCTGGATAATCGTCGAAAGGTAACGGCAAGGGTTCAACAGACGGTTGACTGCTACTGTCATTTGGTTTTAGTGGCACAGTTGTGACTGTCTGTAGGACGAGGGCTCGTTTCGATGACTCAAAGCTATCGAGTGATGGCTTTTCGAGGAGATTCAATGTTGGTGGCATTGATTTTTTTGTAAGATTGATGGCAGCATCAATAGATTGCTGCACAACATGATTTTGCAACGATGCAGCTAGAAGCTTACGGCTTAGTGTAGAGTTTGAGTCTGTTGTGTAGTTCGCTGTTAAGTTATTGTCAGTTATGACGCTGTCGATTTGAGCATAATTTACTACCGGCTGTTGAAGATTGTTTATGGTGATGTTATGATAAATTGTGGCTGAGAGGTAGACATTCACCTTGACGCCACTATTGCTGAGGCTGCTACTGATGACCGATGGGTTGTGTAGAACAATGTATTGTCCGTCGATGTCGAAATAGGTGGACGTTGGACAGAGGACTAGACCAACAGAACTCAGCACGGACATGATGATTATAATTAGACAAATGAAGATTGTCCGTCGCTGTCGCTGGTGGACCAGTTTGGCTGAGTTTCGTTTCAAAATCTCTGGAAATCCTGAAAGAGTACATTGTGTTACTTAATGTTTGTCACTTAGCGTTACGTAATAATTGCGTTTTACAGTGTCAGGTGGCGGGCGGTTAAAACTTCCCAATTTGACATTAAAAGTAGGAAATGGGAAATGCGATTTTACTCAAAATAGAGATTGTCACCATTCAAATGACAGGAAACGTAAACAGAAAGTTAACACGCAAAGCGCCAACTATTACAACTAAAAATATAATTCTAACTCGTTAACGTCAGCCTTTTAAATACATGCAAACGCTGATGACACAACACTTTGGTGGGTAGTTTTGTGGATATCAAATTAGCTATTCGAAAACTAAAACTTACCTGGAAATTCCTCAGCCATTACAAGTACACATCCAGCCGTTAGGACAATAGTGCCAACTGCCAAGCAAATAATTAACTTTGTGCATTTTGGTATCACAATTGTTTGGCAGAGAACAATGAATATCCATATCACAAAAACACACAACATATTGGACCTGTATAATGGTGTTTTCCCCGGTTTGTGCATTGTTGGTGAAGTTGAGTTGGCAATTATGAAACAAAAAGACAAATGTTTACTTTTAATTATCTCGGGAATGGATAGTTTCGCATTCGTATACGTTTGAAAGGCAAAACGGTTTGTTTTGTTTTTTTGATAAACAACTAAACACACCTGAACATATCCTCGCGTAATTGACAAAATTTTACTTCTTGGGTTTTTTCTTTGAATTTTAACGTCCATCCGTTTAAGTATTCTCTTCGAATTTCCTTGTTGGAATTGATTTGGATGTTTTGGTCGATGAAGTCGTCAATCTGTTAAAGAATTTAAATACGTACATGTTTGCCCAAAAAATGTGAAAAGATAAGTTCTTAAACATATTTTTATGAAAAGAGAAAAAAATCTTAAGAGATGCTTTGTACTAGAAATCATTAACATTTGATCATTAACGTTCCAAGGATTGTTTTTATTGGTTTTCCTCTAAATCTCAAAAAGAAAATATTAACGCATGTGTTCTTTTGTAGCAATATCTACTTCTATAGACAAATAATAACGGTCTTGGTGAACAATTAGGAACATTTCTATCACTTATTGAACAATTAAAAACAGCTTTGCAACATTCACAAAAAAAAAATAATGATTGTATTTCTTTCATTTCTCTCTAGGTGTAAGAAAAATCTTCAAACATTCACTTGCTTTTTGATGTTTTGTTTTTATTCAAAGCGTAGTGAAGGCAAACAGCCTTCATCTACTTACTTACTTATGGTGGCGATACAGTCCAGGTCGGACCAGGGCCACACCCAACAAACTTCTACAGCCAGCTCGGTCCCTAGCAAGCTGACCTGATTCGCGGTCTTCCTCTTCTGCCATATCTTTCCGGATTGGATTCAAAGACTCTACGAGCCGGAGCATTATTTTCCATTCGCTCAACATGACCCAATCATCTAAGTCGTTGGCCTTAACTTTTCTGGCTAGGTCAGTGTCGCTGAACAGCTCGTACAGTTCTTGGTTGAATCTTCGTCACATTCATTCTCCATTTATGCAGACAGGACCAAAAATCACTCTAAGAATTTTTCTCTCAAAGCAGCCCAAAGTGTTTTCATCCGCCGGGATGATTAGGGTTTTGTAGCGTGTCACTTTAGTTGCTCAGGAGAGGATTTTACTAGTCAATTGACTTCTAAGTCCAAAGAAGCAGCGATTGGCAAAAGTGATTCTTCGTTTGATTTCAGCGCTTGTGTTGTTGTCTGAGTTGATAGCGGATCCCAGGTAGACAAAGTCCTCAACTCCCTCGTAGTAAAATCTGTTTGCTCCAAGACGTCGATGTTGGTAGTCCTTTCTTGTCGACAGCATTAACTTAGTCTTGCCCTCGTCTCACAAACGCTCCACTGAAATAGCGCTGTGTTCTTCTAATTACGTCAATGTCGCCTGCGTGTCCTAGTAGCTGGACGGACTTTTGAAAGATTGTGTCCCTGGTGTTGACGTTGGAGCTTTGCACAATCTTTTCAAGAATAATGTTGAAGAAATCACATGACATCGCATCGCTTTGTCTAAAACCTTTTTTGACATCAAATGCGTCCGTGAGTTTTCCATTTTCATCTTACATAGATGGACGAGTTTTTCTGGGATGCCAAACTAAACATTGCTCTATATACGCGGCCTTGAAACCGATCAAAAGGTGGTAGGTATAGATTTGAAGTTCCTGGGTCTTCTCGAAGATCTGCCGTAGGGTGAATATTTGATCGATGGTGGACTTTCCGGGTCTGAAGCCACACTGATAAGGACCTATCAGGTTGTTGACGAAGGTGTTCAAACGTTCACACAGTACGGCAGACAAGATGTTATAGGCGATGTAAAGGAGACTTATACCTCTGTAGTTGGTACAGTTCAGGGGATCTCCCGTTTTTTTTAGGATCGGGCATACGATTCTGAGGTTCCATTCATCGAGCATGCTTTCCTCCGACAAAATTTTGCAGATCAGCTGGTGCATGCTCCTAACCAAATCATCTCCAGCTGCTTTGTACAGTTCAGCGGCTAGCCCGTCTGTTCCAGCGGCTTTGTTCGACTTAAGTTTAGATATCGCTATCTTCACTTCGTCCATGTTGGGTGGGTTGAATTGTTGGCCTTCTGCACCGAAATTGAATGGCCTTCATCTCCCCTTTCACCCTATGCCTTCTACATAGAATTGTTGCGCAAAGTACTTTTCGGATGGTTTTTCCATGTCTGCTTCGGGGTGAATTCAACATAGCCATTGATTATATCGTCTTCGAAATCGAACCATCCTTCTTCACTCACGGTTCCAATTTAACCATCTGTAGGCTTATCAACCTACATAATATATAGAACTTTCAATCGATCACGATCTACTTTTTCCTTTTTCTTTACTCCCTATTTTCAAACCACATAATATACATAAATACCTTCAGTTTTTTGACAATATAAAATACATATCAATATATCACTGTCAATTTTTAATCTTTTCCAAATTAAAAACTAAAGCAAGAACCTGAAGTGAGTCTTCAGAATTTTTGTTCTGTTTGATTTAACTCTCATTCAACTTCAATTCCAAGCTTAAGGTCATAAATTCCCTTTCTGAGAAACTGCCCTCTACCAACATTAAATGTCATAAGTGCCATCCAAACTTAAATCAACCAGTTAACCTCTTAAGAAACTCAAAATAAACCATATCATGAATGAAATCAGCAGTTCCTACTCCTACAAACAAACAGAAGAAAAAAAAACCTACTGGACAGCCAACTTGGCAGTATAAGTCAAGCCAATATAATTCACTTCCGGATTTTCAAACGACTAGCTATGAAAACGAAAACGTTTATGATATTTACGTAAGCACACCTCACCTACTTTAGAACGAGCACCTACCTACATATTCTACTCAACGTCAAAATAAAATTTTGAAATCAGCTTATATGCAAATGAAATGAAATTAAATACCTTACCTCTTCAGCCATTGCAGTTATGGACGCACGATGATCCTGTTTTACATCACACAAAACGGAATCGGTACGATGGAGTGCTTCTTCTGGTTCGTTTAGCTGGAAATAATTAAATTAAAAAAATGAGAGCTATAAAACGACACACCAGCAAAACCAACGGAATAAACACATACACACTCATTTAAAGCTTAAGGCTTGAAAGGGATAAGGAAATGACAACGATGCAAAGTGGCGGCAAGGCGACCGCACTAAACTATCCTGTTGTGTCCTTATTCTACGTCCTTCTCTAACTGACCAAGGGGCCAACAACGCGACAGACGACGACGACGACGATACAACGAGACATATCCACAAGTGGGTTATTAAAGTTTTATGAGCAAGGACGAGAAAAGAAAAAAAAAAATGGTAACAGAAAAGTAGTCTCCTCTTACTTGTTTGTCTGCATTTAAAGTGTTTAGTATTCTTTTTTTATGAATCCACTTTTCAGCCGTCAACAAAAGGATCCAGCCAGTTGTGTGCGGTTTTTTTTATTGTTTCCCAGCAACAAACCAAATCCCGAAGCAAATTGTCAGACAAAGCTGAGAGTTTTACAACAGTCTACCGATGACGGACAGAAGGCAAAAAGAAGTACACAAAAAGGATGTGGGCTGGGTTTTTGGATACTTAATATTTTCTTTTTTTTATTGGACGAGACATCGAATTGCTTTAAAGAGAGATAGAAATGAGGCAAAAGTTAACTTACATTTTTGAACGGGATTTCCGGTGTCCACTCTGTGGTTGGTTCATCTTCGGTTATAAGACTCTTCGGATCGATTTTATTATTATCGTGTGCATCTTTTTTGACATTGTTTACCTTGTCGATTAGCAGTTTATCGTTGTTTACCGTTGCGACTGGATTTTTGCCATTTGCGACAACATTGTGAGTGTTGCAATTTGCTCCGAGTTCGAGCGAATTATTATTCGCATGAGACTGCTCTACTAATGGCGGAGTTGGCTTGGGAGTGTTACTTGAGCGTCGAATGCCAAAACGACGACGAGGTCTTTTAAAGAAATGAGAAAAAAGAAAGGGAAATTTATCTTTACCGTCCGGACTATAGATATTACTGAGAATCGGTGTATCCTTTTTTGTAGGAAATCTCATTTGTGGGTCTATTAAATTACCTCAAGGGTTCAGTTCTCTTTATTAGATATGTGTTGACGTTCAGGTGCTTTAAGTGGTTATCTCTGCTGCCACCATCTCCTGGCTCTACTTCATACGTATCGTTCAAACACTTTAATGTGGCTTCCGATATATGTACTCGACTATAGTTTCCATAGCAGTAAAGAGAAAGTTGAATTCGAACATTGCTGCTGATGTACATTGAAACTTACCCAGGTATTCCACCAGACTCCATATGATTGGCAATGATAACATCGTTGGACCATACATCAAAATGCCACTTTTTATTGCCCAGCACACCGCACATCACCGAGCCGCTGTGTATGCCAATTCGCATATCCAAATCGACCTGTATTGATACAGAAAATGTAGACTCCATAGACATGCAGATGGGAAATGAAAAAGGACACTTTTCATATAAAGACATATGGAAATGGGAGAACATGCAATTTATAAGTTGAATGGGATTTATTGTCTGAACTGCAAAACACTGTGTAAATAGTGTTCATGGTGTTGGAGGACCGAAAAGGGGTTTCAATTTCAGTTCAGAAGCTTTATAACGGCCGATGTTCAAATTAAATTGTCATTTTTGTTGGTCCTCTTGTTGACTTGTTTTAATGTTTTTGAAGTTAAAAGTTAAACAACGAAAAGAATGCACAAGCAATAACATTTTTTAATTGATTATGTCATGAGTTGACAAATGGCTTTTTTTATAAATTAATACGTAAACCTTTTGTTTTTTTTTTGTAAATTAAAAACAACAGAAAAGTTATGAGTACAATATTTATAAATCGAGTAGCAATTTTTCAGATTTATTTGACATGTAAAATGCGAACGATTTTATCTTTAAAAATAAATGGAAATATCTGATGTCAAGCAATAGTCCTTAAATGACGTTCACTTTTTATTATTTTATTTCTTGCATAAACAAATATTTTCATTTTGGCAGCTTCTTTTAGACTTCGTCTGTTTTGTTTTTTTGTCATTGTATTGCAATGATCGAAAATTTCAGAGTTGACTATTGTAATGTTCGTGGGCTACGTACGAATTTTCTTGCTACGTACATCCACACTGTTTCTAACGGATCTTTTTTTTCGGCCCCTACGCCCATTGACAATGACACTCCAGCTCTCTCGCGAAAGCTAACCTTTTCGCTAGGCAGTTTGCCGCCACGGAGTGTCATGACTCCGCCTGTTCTTGAGCGCGTCAATAATTCCATGGCACAAATCTTCTTTCGCACTCGTGCTGTGGCGAGAGTCCTAAAGGATCTCAACATACATAAATTCGCTGGACCGTATGGTATCCCCGCTATTATTCTGAAGAAGTGTTCTTCCACGCTGGCAAAACCCTTGCATTTGGAACTGTTTGGAAAACAGCATTTGTCCAGCCAATTCCAAAAAAGGCGAATCGTCTTCCTTCTCCCTCCATTTATCGTCCGATTGCACTTACGTCGTTCCTTCTTTCTAAGGTCATGGAAACGATGAAAAACTATCAGCTCAAGAAATATCTCGAAAACCGAAAGCTTCCCTATGACCGGCAGTACGGCTTTCGTAGCAACTGTTCCACTGGTGATCTGATGGTTTATCTCACCAAAAAGTGGAACAGATCTGTACATCGTTTTGGAGAAAGTAAGATTGTTGCACTCGATATTTCAAAGGCATTTCATAAAGTTTGGCATCTTGGTCTTTTTTCGAAAATGCGTGTCTTCGGTATCGATGAATCCCTTCTTCGTTGGATTAGAAACTTTCTTTCGAACCGTTCAATACAAGTTCTATTGGACGGATTCAAGTCTGGAACCCACAATATAAATGCTGGTGTGCCCCAGGGCTCCGTTTGGTCTCCGACCCTCTTCCTCATTTTCATTAATGATCTCTTGTCTGTAACTTCTAATCCAATTCATTGTTTCGCTGACGATAGTACCCTTAGCTTTTCATATTCGTTTCCAGACTCACATCCCTCCTCTTCGGATAAGCTCATTAAACTCTTACATAAACAGCATTGTGCAATGGGGAATAAAAAACCGCGTATAGAGTTTAATGCTTCGAAAAGTCAATGCTGTCTTGTATCTTTGAAGCAAGATATATCCCCTTTGCCTCCCTCCATGAGAGGCACTTGCATCAACGAGACCGATTATCTCGAGATTATCGGCATGCGCATCACTGACCAACGAACATATATGCAATGTTGCCAAAAATGCCGCGAGATGTTTTGGTTTCTTAAGACCGTGCAAGAAATTTTTCTCCCCGTCTGATCTGGCTATTATCTACAAGACTTATATCCGTCTAAAGCTTGAGTACAATTCCC
>CAKKXW010000001.1:122075541-122286808 GCA_920937365.1 Sphaerophoria rueppellii
TAAGCCACTTGGGCCTTGGCTCTTCGGAGCTGTCTTCTCAGAATTAAAAAAAACACTTGTTAGCTTACAATTTAATTGTATAATTTATTTTTAATTGTGAATAAATATAAAAAAGCAAAATCAATGAGTTTTCTTATAAAAAAGCTTTGAGTGCAATAAAACGCTTAATATATCTCTTTCCAATAAAGTTCTAATTTACAGACTAGAATTGCTCTGTTTCTTATTTCCTCACCGACCATTTAAGACAATGCCTCTTACTACATTATCTTTGTTCTTTGTTTCATTTAAAATTTGTACAGCGCCAGTCCGAACTGCTTCTGAATTCTTAATATTTGTGAGCCAGCCAAATATTAATAATATTTAAATTGTCACTTTTGACAAAAATGTCAAAAATTCTCACCTCATCGTGGGCAAATTAAAAATTACAATAAGGACATGACCACACTGTTTTAAGGGTGAAATAAACTCTGCCAACGTGTTTAAATGTGTTTTTTAGTTATTTATTCGTAAATCATGGTTGAATTCCATTTAAAAAGCAAAAAACACTATGCACTGCACTTTGTACTGTTATTTAAATACTTAAAACATGAATTTCATACATTTATTTTTTATTTTTAAAATTTTTGAATTTAACTGACTCTTATTTTTGAATTTTGAGCGCAGGCTTTTAAAATTGAGCCTAGGCTTTTCACCTTATTGAGCCCAGCACACAGGCCTACCCATTGCAAATGTATTGGTTCGGCCTCCCATTTGAAATGCATTGAAAAACATATACATTTGCATTGGGTAGTATATTTTATCGAATTTAATTTTTTTAGTCGAAAGAGAGTAAAATGCCTTGAGTTGCGACTCTAGGTATACCTCCTCTGTGATACGGTGTAGGAAAGTAGAGCCCTTAAATTTTGAATAAAATTATTATTTCCTGACTTATATTTTATGTATTTCATAGAACACAACACAATTTCTCCTGTTGTGTTGTGTCCTTTCAATACGACCTTCGAATTGCAATCCGTTATCTTTCTTGGTGTAGAAATAAAATTTCTGTTTTCGAGATATACATAGAGCCGCAACTCAAGGCATTTTGCTCTCTTTCGACCTAAAAAATTAAATTTGATAAAATATCCATATCAATGCGAATTTGTAGCATTGGTATGGATTTACACAGATTGACGGACACAAGAAAAGAGAGTAAATTGCAAAATTTTTTGGACGGTGATTTTTAAAAAAAGAGAACGAGTTGCGACTCTAGGTAATACCTCCTCTATGACCTATACGGGGAAGTAAAACGTTTTTGGTTAGGATTTGACGCTGGGTAATCAGATTGCGAGAAACAAATTTCATCAATTCAAATATTTTATTATAGAATCAATTTAATTTACACTATAACATTCCATTCTTAAATTAACATAAGAAAATACATTTATATATTAATTTCCCTTTTGTTTAAATTTCTAAATACAAATCTTAAGCCATAATAAAAAAATAAAATAATTGAAGCACACTTTTGAGAGATAGATAGAGTGAGATAATGTTCGATTGAATTTATTCGATTTGAATTTTTAAAATTATAAAAAAATTAGTATATCATATCGTTGCACAAAAAACCTTGAATAAGTAAAATAGAATTATGTTGTTTTTCTCCTTGTAAGGATAGAATATGCGTTGCCCGAGTTGAGATAAAACTTAAAAGAAAAAGAAGTCAGTTGAGAGCCCAAGACCCTAGACTGACTAATTTGTAGTGAAACCACGCAATAAAGTGTCGATGACTAACTATTTTTATATTAAAACATGCAGTTACTTTGTTATTACAAACTATTTTCTGTTAAACATTTAATTTTGTTTTTACTTTATGAATAAAGAAAGGCAAAAGCTCCACAGTTACATATTTTAAAAATATTCCTTGATCATCAATAAGATCCCTGTCATTTTTCAATTGGCGTTTTTCTTTTTTACTTCTGAGCAGACCAGATCAGATCACGGATGTGTCAAAGCGAAACTCTGAGCAGATCATATTCAATGTCCTCCGGATGTATCTAATATGCTCGGAGGGAAAAAAGAAAAACGCCAAATATTTTATATTTATGTAAATTGAATTGTTAACCACATAAAAGTGATGATATTTCCTTTTTTCGTATAAATAAATGCGTCAAAAAAATTGACCTAAGTTTATATAAATTTTATAGACTATCTTTTAGGGAGTTCTTAAAAGTTGCATGCAAATTGTCGGCACCTCAGTTATTGGTTGACCTTATAAGATTGATAACTTCTCTATTCAAATCAGTCGCCTGTTTTCGGAGCTTTAAAACCTGTGAACACAATTGCTCATAAATCATGAGAGATCGAAGAGCGATAAAAAAAAGTTACCTTCGTTCTCAGTTCTTTTTCATAAGTTATCAACTCTTGGATCTGAACCATTGTGTTTGTCATATTTTGCTGATCTATTGTCCATCTTAAATAGAGTTCTGGAAAACAATTTTAATCATTAGCAAGCCAAAGGCAGACAATCCAACTTACCATCCCACAATTCCAAACTAATGGGCGCCACCGATGGCCAAATGACATTTGGATTTGGGTCGTACAAAGGATTCAGTAGACTCTTCATCACATCTGGTCGATTGAGATACGACCACAAGCTAGTAGTGCGCTTTTGCACCTTATATTCGGAACGTTCCTTTTCAGAGTCGCACAGGAACGTACCATACTGACTAAAATAACTGTGTTCGAAAAGCAAAATTAATAGATTTGTACTAAATTCAAAACTGCAGGGAAATTGACAAAACAATTGGTATATACAATCGAGGAAGAGTATAAATGTTGCGCCGGAGGTTTTCAAACGTGCTTGTGGTGGGGTGTAGCAGGAGTATTTGTGGCGTGAGAAGAACGGATGACCGGCTTGAATCCATTCACGCTCTATAAGGGCTTGAAGGCTGTTTGGGTTTTAAGTTACAAAAGTAAAAATAAATAAACATCGAATGGTTGATAGAACTTACCCTCTCACTGTTCGGCAGTCGGGGTTTAAAATGATTTGAACTAATGAAGTAACAATAAGAGTTGAATCTAGGCCCTTGGAACCATGCACAAGGACTGGGCTGCCTTCTTGATCAAGGCACTGCGCTACAACGCACGCAGCATTCAGTGAGTTCAGAACCATGCCGAGCCAACCGCTTCCCTCGAGTCTAGTTAGCCATTTGTCTGCACTGCAAGTAGTGTCATTGCAAGCTACGAATTTTAAAAGGAAGTCAGTCTGGTCAGTGCCGTTTTTGCAGTAAACCAACTCACCTTCGACCAATTTTGTAAAACTCTCTAGGATGGATGATGGGTTCGAGACATTTCCAATTGACCGATTCACTTTTTTCCATTGGGAATAATGTTGATCGGTTTCGGTGTTTGATTTGCCCTTGCCCCAAGTGTCTACAATGAAGCCCTTTTTGCTCCTACCCAGAACAACATTGAGAATAGCTTCATCGGCCCGGCATCGCTTGATGCCTTGGGTAGATATCGGTTGGGAACTTCTCATCAGAGTTGCCTTCAAATTTAATAATGTTAAGAAATGAACTACATAAACAGTAAAAAAAGCCTACTCCATTGTCATGTTTATAGCTTAGTATTGGAAACCGTCCTCCATCTCGGAAAGTGGCTGACTGACAGATTTGTTCGTCAGTTATTGATTTTGGAACGATTAAAGTAGCACCATATGTTGAACACACACTAAAATCTTTGTTAACATGAGAGATTCTCCACTCGTCACCAGTTAGCAGCTTCGAGAACTCCAATTCGGGCCTGAAACAACACTCAATCACATCAAAGCTACTCAAGTCATTTGACTTACCGAAATATAGTGAATCCATCTTCCAATATGGAATACATTGGCCTATAGAAAAAAGGATAGTCCATTTCTATGCTATGAAGAGAGCTCAATTGCTCTAGGGAAGATGCAACATTAAAATAATCTTTGAAGTACTTAATTTCCAATGAAATTATTCGCAGGTCCTTGCACTTAAGGGTGATTATCCCACCCACGACAACATTGTTGTTGAGGAAGGGTTTCTTCTCAACGCAATCGATATTTTTGTGCAGTAGCTAAGAAAAAAATGTAATTAAAAACCACTCATAAATATAATAATTAAAATGACCTATTTTAGCGGGAAATTGTTGTGATTCAATTTTGCACACTCTCTGACTTACCCATAATTCTTGGCTATTTTCTTGGCGAGCACTTAACAGTAAATGATGGCCTGTAATGCACAGCGTTCCCTCAACTGTTGCATGCAAATGGTCATGCAATAGGACACCATCGAGTTTTGGAGTTTTAATAAGATCAGCGAATTCCATTTAGGATTGTGAAGGCCGATTTAATGATTAAATGATGAATATTGCAGGATTTGCCTTATAACATGATTTCTTTGTTATGGTTTTTGGGGAATTATCTTTCACAGGAAGGGAGAATTATCAAGTAAAGTTTATCAGCAGGCAGTCGGTCTGGGGCTCGCGATAGCAAAAGCCAAAAGTTATGAAAATGCCAAACGACGACGGTTAGGTAGGTTTATCTCTTTTCAATTTGATTTATATGTGGGGGAGGACTTTTTTGTTTTGGCTCAGCTGACAGGTGGGAAATTTCCCAAATCATTTTCTGTCAGTGAAGTCAGCGAGGTGCGACTTTTTGCAATATATGGATGAGAAGGGAAATTATTATCTAAATGAACGTTGGAAATTAAAATTAATTAAAATTCAAATATAAAATAATTATTAAACATTTTTTTTTTAATACACACATAAATGTATTTTAAATCTAGAAAAACACATTTTCTTATGACAAATAAAGCGCTTGTAGGATTACCCGGATTTATAGATAAAACTAAAGTGTGAAGGTCTGGAATATGTAAGGCCAGTATTGTGTCCTTGCTTAAAGAACGAACAGAACATCACATGTCTTGTGTTTATCCCGAAACTACAATTGTTTTGCAATTGCCTGTGGAAAAATCTAATAGTTGCCCAAAAGGTTTCCTCAAAAGTTTCTAATTTCATTTAATTCTAATAAGCCTGTTTAACTGATGGGCTTTTGAATTAGTTTAATGTTAAAGTAGATTTATTATGTGAAGGGGATCATTCGAATAATTTAAATCATAAAGCCTATTTTTTACTTACTAACTTATGGTGGGGCTACAGTCCAGGTCGGACCAGGGCCTCACCTAACAAACTTCTCCAGCCAGCTCAGTCCCTAGCTAGCTGTCTCCAGTTTCGCACGCCAAGTTGGTTCAGGTGCTCCACCTGACTAGCGGTCTTCCTCTTCTGCGACATACTTCCGGGTTGGATTCAAAGTCTCTACGAGCCGGAGCATTCTTTTCTATTCGCTCAACATGACTCAACCATCTAAGTCGTTGGACCTTAACTTTTCTGGCTAAGTCAGTGTCGCTGTACAGCTCGTACAGTTCTTGGTTGAATCTGCGTCTCCATTATCCATTAATGCGGACCAAAAATCACTCGAAGAATTTTTCTCTCAAAGATGTTGTCATGGTCCATGTTTCTGCACCATACATGATGACCGGGATGATTTGGTCTTTGTAGAGTGTCACTTTAGTTGCTGGCGAGGGGACATTACTACTCAATTGCGATTGGCAAGAGTGATTTCGTTTGATTTCAGCGCTGGTGTTGTTGTCTGAGTTGATAGGGGATCCCAGGTAGACAAAGTCCTTAACTACTTCGAAGTTAAATCTGTCTATGTTGACGTTTGCTCCAAGACGTCGATGTTGGTTGTTCTTTCTTGTCGCCAGCATTAACTTCGTCTTGCCCTCGTTAAACGCTAGACCCATCTTCCTCCCATCTTCCTGGCCTCCATATCAAGACTCACGAACGCTTCACTGATATCACGCTGTCTTGTTCCAATTATGTCAATGTCGTCTGCGTATCCTATTAGCTGGACGGACTTTTGAAAGATTGTGCCTCTGGTGTTGATGTTGGAGCTTTGCACAATCTTTTCAATAATGATGTTGAAGAAATCGCATGACAATGCATCGCCTTGTCTAAAACCTTTTTTGACATCAAAAGCGTCCGTTAGTTTTTTTCCTACCATGATGGAACAGCGTGAGTTTTCTATTGTCATCTAACACAGACGGACGAGTTTTTCTGGGATGCCAAAACTTGTCATTGCTCTATATAATTGGTCTCTATATACGCGGCCTTGAAATCGATGAAATGATGGTAGGAATAATCGATTTGAAGTTCCTGGGTCTTCTCCAAGATCTGCCGTAGGGAGAATATTTGATCCATGGTGGACTTTCCGGGTCTGAAGCCGCACTGATAAGGACCTATCAGGTTGTTGACGAAGGGCGATGTTAAAGAGACTTATACCTCTGTAGTTGGTGCAGTTCACGGGATCTCATTTATTGAGGATCGGGCATACGATGCTGAGGTTCCATTCATCGGGCATGCTTACCTCCGACAAATTTTGTTGACGAGCTGGTGCATAACCCTAACCAAATCATCTTCGGCTGCTTTGTACAGTTCGGCGGCTAGCCCGTCTGCTCCAGCGGCTTTTGATCGACTTAAGTTTAGATATCGCTATCTTCACTTCGTCCATGTCGGGTGGTGGAATTGTTGGCCTTCTGCACCCAAATTTAATGGTTCTGTATTGCTGACGGAGTTTTGCTCGTCATCGCCATTATACAGCTTGGAAAAGTCGTCTTTCCATATCCTCAGCACTGACTGCGGTTCCACTTCGATGTACCCATGATACAGGCTTCAGTTCGGGGTGTATAAGCCCTGGAGGTTTGTTTCATCTTTTTGTAGAACTTTCGAACCTCGTTCCTGTTGTGACATCCCTCTATCTCCTCGATAGGATAGGATAAAACCTATTTCATCACAATTAATTGATAAGCAAGGAAAATAAATATCTATGATTCGCTACAACAACAAAAAAAAAGACGGTTTCCAGTACAGAAAGAGACACTAGGGCGTATACGCAACAATCAGCTATAATTAATACCTGCAATAAGAATTTAACTGTTAAGGTATTAACACCGGACTTTTCCAGGACAAATTAATTACATGTTATACTAATATGATTGTATCTTTTGTTATCTGGTGTTCATAAAAATGTATAAAAGAACGATTTCCGTTTTGACTTTTAGCATTTGTCATTCAAATTCAGTTGGGTGTAGTGATTTGTTTACTAAAATGGAATTTAACAAATACGAGAATCTCGTCCTTTCTGGATCCTTTTTAGAAGGAATTTGTCCTAGTATATATTAACAATAACTAACTTAACAATTGTGCTAAACAAGTTCTTACAGTTTTATATGTTTCGCAAATCATGGGGATATTTCCGTTAAAAGGCATTCGACCAAGACCCACCAAAACTATTCATTTTAGCTGGTTTTCAATTTCTACGCTGATTTGTTTGGCTTTTATGACATGGGACTCAGTTTATATTGTGACACACTTGTATTTCCATCGAAATGCAAAGTTAACTTCTAGTATTATAAGTAAACAGCCACTGTACTTACAAATTTTATAAAAAATATTTATATTCGCCTTTCCATTTTCCAGCTACTTTTGTTTTCTTTGCAATGGGCTTGCTAATCTATGGAGCTTTTCTGAAACTAGCAACACGGTGGGTCGATATCATCAACTGGTGGACTGTGAAAGAACAGCGATTCCTGGGAGCTCCATATGATGATAAAATGTCATTCAAACTAAAAAACAAACTATCAACAATAGCTATTGTAATAGCTTTCTTCGCTATTGGTGAGGATTTGTATATTTTCGTGTTATGCTCTGCATGAATGTTAAAACAATAATTCTCTTAGTGGAACATGGCTTGCATCAAACGACGTCAATTTATGCATATGTTGTTACGGCTACGAACTGCAATATTACCAATGCAGGCGTTTACGATTTAATGCAGAACCGTTTTTCTACGCTTAATCATTATATACCAGGAATGTTCGCTTTGATATTGAGCCAGGTTAACATTAGGGGTATTCACGATCCGGTGCAAAAAATAGGTGTAAGATTGAATCATTTTATTTTTGTCTGTATATATCAACACCGGAGAAAAAATTTCAAAAGCAAACATTTGTGCAGAGGGTTTCAATGTGATTGCCTATACTGACGACCGACCGACGTTGTAATATCTGTGTCTAGGAAACATCCTCAAGTTCTCTCGGAACTCCTACAAAATGCCTTAAACAGGCTGACAAATTGGGCTAAACAGTGTGGCTTGGACGTCAATCCACACGAGTACAAAATTCATCAGATTAAACTACCCACGATTAAAGGAATATCCTTAAGCTTTTCCGACCAAGCCAAATATTTAGACCTCAATTGGAATGCAAATATTGATGAAAGAGTGAAAAAGGCTACTGTAGCGCCTTTTACTTGTAAAAAGGCCATAGGCTCAAAATGGGGCTTCTCCCCAAAAATAACCCAATGGCTATACGCTTCGGTAATCAGACTGATACTCATTTATGGAGCTGTCGTATGGTAGACCGCACTGTACAAGATGGTAAATATAAATGAACTTATAAAAGTCCAGTGGTCAGCAGGTATGTGCATCACAGGAGCAATTCGCTCAACACCAACAGCAGCCTTGGAAGTTCTTTTAAACCTAACACCTCTTGACATCTTCTCCAAAATGGTGACAGCTAATTTATGCGTAAGGCTCAGAGCCACCTCTCAATAAATTAGTAACAACACTGGTCATACTACTATCTTAGACAACTTCAGATCTATCCCAGATCGCTTAGACTATACCACCCTAAAAATGGTATTCGATAATAGCTTCCAAGTTTCAATCCCTTCAAGATCTTCTTGGGAAGAAAAGAAACCCCGACACAAAATGTCTCTCTAACTTCATTAAAAGTACAAAATGGTTTGTTTAAGTTCATTACTCTCCCATGAGTGGCTTCTTTAGTGGTATCACAATGGACCCTTGAGGTCTAAGTGAGTCAGTAACATCTAGACAGCCACTCCAACCTAACAGTTTTATCTCTATGAAAACTGAGAATTATGTTCCTCCAAATGATTTTGCCTCAGTTAAAGTGACATTGAGATCTCAGTGAGGTGTTGTTAGGTGGAACTGGCCTATTGTATTTTTCTGTTGAAATCTTGCAATAGTTCTAGGGTGTTGCAAACGTGCAAAAGTGTAGCAAAATTGCAGTCTGTATATTTTGTTGTTTTAGTGCAAGAAAATGTTACACTTTTGCAACAATACAAAACCATTTGCACCGAATCGTGAATTCCCCTATTGAATTAACTTCGCAGTTTGTTAATGTAACTTGTGTCTATTTTCTAGTTTGTTAGTTTATTTGCAACCGCTGCATGGAACTTTTTAGATCTGTTCATAATCGTCATAAGCAAAGGCATCAATTATCGATTTGAACAGCACACCAATGCTTTGAAACATCATTTAAAACATGTATTTATCACTCTGTTTATAACAAGTAAAACGAGTAATAACTTTGGCTCATTACAATAGGAAACTCCTACCGAGAAATCAATGCTAATGTTCCGATTAGATTTCATTGCAATTTGTGAACTGCTCGAGTACGTTGACAAGCATATGGGCCTAATTGTGTTTTTGTCTGCAGCCAACAACATTTATTTTGTATGCAATCAACTTTTAAACGCATTTAAGTATAACAGACTAAAACTTAAAAACATGTTTGGATGAGTATCTAATTTTTTTTTCAGTGTATTGCGGCATCTGACTGACTATTTTTACTGTTGGATATCTTTACTCTACTTGATTGGTAGAACATTCTACCTGTTCTTGTCAGCGGCTGCAATAAATGAATCTTCTCAAGGTCCAGTAAGCTTGTTGTACAACATCCCTCAGCAGTCTTGGAATCAAGAGGTTTGTAGATGAAATAATACTTTTATAGTTGATATTGTTGCTGTTTCTTTTTTTTTCAGTGTACACGTTTGTTGTTCCAAATTAATTCTTCTGATATTTCTCTGTCTGCCATGGGATTCTTCAACTTTACACGAGGACTTATTTTGACGGTGACATTTAGCTTTAAAAATGTTTTAATGAAAAAATACATTTCATATTTTTTACAGATGGCAGGAGCGATTGTTACTTTTGAACTTGTCATGTTGCAGTTTGGAAACACGGTGTACAGCTTGCAGCCTTTATGTAATTAAATATAAAAAATGATACAATTTATCATTTAAAAACAGTTGTATTTTATTGGAAAAAAATTGCATATTTTCGATAAAAAGAACAACAATAGGAAATCCACAGGAATGATATGGTGTTAGTTTTTTTAAATTTTCTAACAAGAACAATAAAACAAATTTAATTAAATAGTTCATAGGCCGAAAGGCATTACTTTTAAGAAAATCATGAATTACTTAGAGCGCCCGATTGGGGCCAGTAAGATTTTAGATAATAAGCTAGTTTGAATTCTTTGTCTAGTAATAAGTAGTTTTAAGTGAAATGAATAAAAATGAATTCAGAAAAAAAAAAGAAGGAATGATTTTCATGTCTCTCCTTAAATATTTGAGATTCTCTGTATACTTCAAATGGTCGTTCACTAGGATGTACGAGTATTCGTATTAATTAAATAATGTGTTGGTATTTCCACTTGGAATTCATGTTCTCATGAAATAAAATATAAATAGTTGTCTGTCCTTTGTTTATAAAAAGGCTCAACACTCCAGTCCATGCAAATTGCAATTGAAGTCAGTGTATGTGTAAGTTAGATTCGAACATTTGTAAGGACAAATAGTTTTCCGACTCGCTGTATTAAAAAAAAAAGAAGAAAAGAGAGCATGAAAAGTGATCGGTCGAGGAATTTGAGAGAAAAAAAACAGGAATGAGGTTCGGAACTTTTACCAAGAGGTGAAACGAATGACTCAAGGTAACCGAGCACGAACTAAAGCTTGTAAAGACCAACAGGGAAATATCGTATTAGAGTCACAGTCAATGCTAGGGATATGAAAGGACCACTTCTGTAGACTGTACAACGGCGATGACGCGACGAGTCGAATTCCGCTATCAGGCAGAATGAACCATTCAATGAAGACAACGCAAGCCAAGATTTCCGTCTACCCGACCTTGAAGAAGTGAAGATAGCAATATCTAAGCTTAAAAACAACAAAGCCACAGGAGCTGATGGCATCACTGTCGAACTCTTCAAAGCAGCCGGTGATGACTTGGTAAGGACTAAGGAGCATGCACCAACTCATCTGCAGAATATGGTCGGAAGAGAGCATGCCAGACGAATGGAACCTTAGCATTGTTTGCCCGATCCTGAAGAAAGGAGACCCTCTTAACTGCACCAACTATAGAGGCATCAGCCTCCTAAATATCGCCTATAAGATCTTTTCTGCAGTACTATGTGAACGCCTGAAGCCGTTTGTCAACAAACTGATAGGTCCATATCAGTGTGGCTTTAGACCAAGACAGTCCAATATCGATGAAATATTAACATTACGGCTGATCCTGGAAAAAACTCAAGAACTCCAAATCGACACCTACCATCTTTTTATCGACTTTAAAGCCACGTATGACAGCATTTATAAAGCCATGTCCAGTTTTGGCATCCCTACAAAACTTATTCGTCTGAGCAGGCTTACAATGAAGAACTCGCGCTGATCCATTAAAGTCGGTAACAACCTCACCGACACCTTCGATCAGGCGCGGATCTAGAAGTTTTTTTCGGTGACCGAAGTTTGAGTGCAGTTCCGTGTGTTGCATGAATAGTAGTCTAGAATCAAACCAAGATGAATATGGGCTGGCACTAATTCAATTGGTACTGGTGTGAATCCAGATGCAGGGTACCCGCTTCTTTCTTTAGAAAGTTGAGGTGTGTTTTGCATGCTGGTGGATCATCAGGGTGAATGTCCACACTTTTAAATAGACATCTGTGTGAATGGTCACACGTCGGATAAGGCTTAATTGCTAAGTGCCGACGTAAAACTAATTTATGCTTCTGTAGCGCCACCTTAAGTAAGTAAGTAAGTATTCAATGCTTGTAATAATATGTAGTCAATCAGAAGGTTGAACATGGATTCCTTCAAGCATTTTTAAAAAGATTTCGAATTGAAATTTAAATAACTGTAAAACTTTGAACGCACTTTTTTGTACTAAAAAGAATTACCAAAACGTAAGCAAGAATTCATGAAAACCTATAACTATAACTAAAACCTGTTTTAGATTAGATAGATATATTTTATTTCGCTTAAATATTTTATAATAAGCCTGTGGCCGCACGTTTTACATTCAGAGATTTGAAAAAACATTACATTTTTCTTTCAACTGTAATATTATTTTTCAATGAATACGAATGTAATTAATACAAAATTATAAACTTGAAAGAAAACACGATTGAAAAAAACCTTCATGCGAAAAGATACGCTGTTTTACATCATATCGCCTTAGATTTGTTTTTTAATTCTGAGGGCACTTTAAATGTAACCATTTCAGATTGATTTTACAACTTCAATTTTTGGTTTCTTTGTTCCATATCTATCAGATATCAGAAACTCCTTGCAAAAACCTATCTAGGCCTCCACTCCCGTGTAGGACACAATTAGCGCTGAGTACGCCGTTTTGATAATATTCCTCATGAGATTCTAAAAAGATTTGGATGGGTTAGGAAGGATGTATTTTTCGCACGTACAATCTTATACTGAATGTAGTATTAATCTCCCTACACTACGGCCTATTGTCTCATAGTACCATCTAGTTTAGTAGAGATAAGGGGAATCCTGGTCCTCACTGCTACGGCAGAAGGAGTTATGTGGTATACCCAATTTTGCCACATGCTCGCCCCTATATATAGGCCAATGCCCTGTGCTGGTAGCAACAATCCTGGCTATTTCATGCCTTAGTTTGGCGGGCCAGGTTTTTCTAGATATAACGCAACTCGTTAAACTATTCCACCTATGATTTGCTTCTGATGTGTATTTGGTCAGGATAAAGCCCTTCATAACTCCAAGAGGAGCATATACTCTCACTGCCAATGAGTTGTGAAGGGCTGATCCTTGCCTAGCTAGCTCATCTGCCTTCTCATTTCCCTCATAGCCCCTATGGCTTGGTATCCTGATTAGAGTGACGCCCAAATCAAGTACCTTTTGGGCCTCTTTACGAAGAGGGCCTCTTCGTATAGCTGGACCAGTTTAGAGGATGATAAAGCTGAATCAATAGGTTTAATAGCTGCCTGACTGTCTGTTAATATAGCTACATTTTGATTCTGTCGGATATTTTTAGGGGCTATACAAGCTTCCCTTATCGCTAACAATTCTGCCTGGAATACACTGGCAAAATCGATAAGTCTATAGGATTTTGAAATCTTAAGAGATTCACAGAAGACACCTCCACCTACACCCCAGGCATCTTTGAACCATCCGTGAAGATAGTTGTGTTGAAATCATCCGTCACATCGCCTTCCTCCCAGTCGATTCTTGACGGGAACAAGACTCTAAACTTCTTTAAGGTGTTTAGGGTAGGGTGCAGAATGGTAAGTGTAGAATGTTGATCACCACAAACAGAATATCAAGTCATTAATTTATGTCTCTTAAGAAACCTTAAAATTCTTCCGAGGCATATCGATTAATAACTATTTAAATGATGAGAGGTTATCTTATCTGAGCAACTCGTTTTTCTAATGAAAAATTTAAAATAAGCAATTAATTGAAGTGAAAACTATTATTATTGCTATTTCTGCACAACATTAATTCCTCTTTTTTTCATCGTTAACCTACTCGTTTTCTTTAATTTCAAGTATTAATATAAAAATAATTAAATCGTTTAAATCTTAATTAGATATCCTTTGCATAGGTGTGTGCCCCATTCTTTACCTCTATTTCTAGATATTCGATTTCGAAACGGTCGTTCACTATGGTGTATGATTAAATCATTTGAAGTTCCAGTTAACATTCATTTGCTTCATTAACCTAACAAAGCTTCTTTGTTGTTGTAATTACGCAAACTCCTTCAATAATTGTACACTCGTTTGTTCCAATAAAACAAAATAATTACACCTGTGTAAATGTTTATGTATAGAACTATAGATGCAGATTTTTAGACTTCGATATTTATAAGGGCGAATACTGCTCGGACATGCTGCATTTGTTGCTTGTAATTCGGTATAACCGAGTTCTTGAAATGTATTCAAAAAAACACTACGGTACTATATACTCTGGCTCGTTTTGTGAAGGCATATCTCCTAGTAGTTTGAACATGTTTTGGACAGTGTAGAACATTTACAAATTCTGCTTTCATTTCAGTTCTTTTTGTGATGCAATTTTTTGGATTATTTCCTTTAAAAGGTATTCGTCCAAGACCTTCAGGCGAGGTCCATTTCAGCTGGTTCTCGTTCTCATCTCTAATATGTCTGGGTTTCATGATCTGGGACTCGGTAATTGTTTTAACTAGCGTGTACAATAGCCGACATGCTAAAGTATTGGATATTTTGGGTGAGTAACAAATGTGGCTTTTCTTACAACCAAGAAGAATTGCTACTAAAATTCAATGTTTTATTGGCGTGTAAGAAATGTGCAAACACGAATCAATCCCTTTTTTGAATGTTTATGTAGTCTGGTCAGCTGTAAAATCATTTTTTACATGATAATTACAACAATAGAAAACTCAATCAAACTCGTAGTATATGTGTAAAATACGTGTACAAGTACGTGTAAATCCGTCTCCGTCTTGAAGAGATTCAAGAGAAATCAATCCTTCGAGAAATAAATTCAATTTCCTGTGCGTTTAAGGGAAAAAAATTGCCACTTTTACGTCACGGATCAATTCTTGGGTTGTAAAAAAAAGCCACAAAATAGTTTTCTAATGCATTTTATAAAGTATCTCTTTCCATATTTCAGCATCTTGCCTTTTCTTCTTGACAACTTTGCTAGTCTATTTGGTTTTCTTACGTCTTGCCATGCGATGGGGTGTAATAATCAAATTTTGGACCCAAAAAGAACAACCCTTTCTACAAATTCCTTATATCAACAAGAGTTCGAGTCAATTTAAATCAAAATTGCTTATTATTGCAATTATTATAGCTGTTGTAGCAGTTGGTTAGATTATTCTTTAGTTCTGAGATAGAAATAACAAAAAAAAAAAAACTAACAAATTTCTGTCCTAGGTGAACACTGCTTATATCAATTTTCATCAATTAACTTTTATGTTGAATTATATACAAATTGCAATATTTCAAATGTGGGATTTGAGGACTTTATGTATAGACGATTTCAAACTTTACATCAATACATACCGGGGATGGCTCCATTGATCCTAAGCCAAGTATGTATGTTCATTTTTTATTGATCAGGATACAATGATGACATTTTTTCTGGTTTCGATATTAACGCCTGGTTTTACAGCTTATTAGTTGGTTTGCAACGGCTGCATGGAACTTTTTGGATTTGTTCATTATCCTTATTTGCGTTGGCATCAATTTTAGATTCGAACAATTTACCAGTGCCTTAAGATATCATTTGAAACACGTATGCTTGTTTTGATTCGAGATTAAACTTTAATGCAAATAATTCTTCTTTCTCCACACAATCAGGAAGTTCCAACTATCAAATCTATGAACAAATTTCGAATGGATTTTATTGCAATTTGTGAATTACTGGAATACATTGACAAGCATTTGGGATCAATTGTCTTTTTATCCGTAGCTAATAATTTGAATTCGATTTGCAGTATTCTCATGAAAGCATTTAAGTAACTGACTAAACAAATTTATAGATAGATATATGTATCAAGTTTATTTTCAGTATATTGCGATTTTTTCCCGACTACCTGTACTATTGGCTGTCATTGACTTATCTCATTTTAAGGACCCTATGTTTGTTTTTATCAGCAGCATCCATAAATGAAAGTTCTCGTGGTCCAGCTCGTTTGTTGCATAATGTTCCTCATAAGCATTGGAATCAAGAGGTAAACAATGTTTGTGATTTTTTTTTATTTGTACCTACTAAATGTAAGAATTTTTCGTTATTTTCAGTGTTACCGCCTTCTTTTTCAAATAAACTCTTCTACAATCGCTCTTTCTGCAATGGGGTTTTTTAATTTCACTCGTGAACTAACATTAACAGTATCTATTATTTTGATTAATTGTATTCCAAGGGTTACTGTAGCCTTTTATGTATTTGCAGATGGCCGGAGCTGTTGTTACATTTGAACTTATTATGTTGCAGTTTAGTACCCCCATCAATAAACTGACACCTTTGTGTGAGTTGTAAACATTTTAAGGGTTAAATAAATTATTAAATTTCATTACACAATCAGAAGTCATTTGTTATGTTTCAAATTGTTATAGTAACATTCATAAAAATTTGGTCAAATTTTCACAATAATCATCGATTCCAACAAAGCGCATGACTAGTAGCGGAGTTAGGGTGGGCGCAGTTGGGCGACCGCCCAGGGCGCCGGATATAAAGGGGCACCGCAGGCCTAAGTTCTCAAAAAAATCGTTATGTCGGCAACACTAGAATGGAACGCAGTCTTCAAATCGGAGCACTGCACTGCATGCATTTTATTTCACCGGGAATCCCCGACCATCGAAAAAAACAGTTTCTATTTATTTTTTATGTTCAAATTAGAGAGTGTTGATGTTATTTTTGACGAAGCGGAACACACTCAGCTCAAGCTCAATCTTATTCATTAAGTTGGTGCACGCACTTAAAACAGTTATTCCAAGTATTTTTAAACAAAGACACGAAGTTGCGATACTGACGTTCGTCATCAAAGATGAGGCATGAAGATGAAGGATTTTTTAACTTTGTTCCACTTGTTTTTGGAAACGATTTCACGGGCACTTATGACACGTTCTAAAACAAATAGTTATATGAAAACACCGAAACATTTTTCGGCTCATTTATGTAAGTTTTAACTGTAAATAATATAAAAATAAAATATTCATATTATTTATGTTAACTTCTTCCGTTCTTAAATTGTGAGACAAGAATATTTCAAAACAAAAACAACAACCCTGTCTTGCCTTTCTTGCGTTTTTTTTCCTATTTTTCATGAACAATAATCAAATTGATAAAGAAGCTAACCTAATGTCTCTTCAATTCAATAGTGAAAAATTATAGTTTGCAAATAAACAAGATTAGTGTGATACCAGCTTAAAATGACGTTTCAAACATTACTCAAACGCCATTTTATTTGCTGATTCCACTGACGCTAATCACAAAATTTAGTGAAGTAGATTAAGAACAAATATCGACTTTTATAGGATTTACGGTACATATTCGTAGGTCAAAACGTAGAATAATAGAACGTTTAGTATAATACTACGTTTTATTTACCCTAAATCTCAGAAATGTCGAAATTTATTTTTAACCTACTTCGCAAAATGTCATTATTAGCGTCAGTGGAATCAGCATAATAAATAATAACACTTAATACTCTTAAAATTGTTCATTAGCGGACTATAATATTGCACCAATATTTTTAAACTGCATCTAAACAAACCTTAATGTACGGCACAAAAAAATAAATCCTCGAATGTTTCGGAACGCATCCAAAATCATAATTTTTAGAATTTTCGTGGTGAGTGTGAAACACAGGCTTCAAAAGCGCCATTTTAACAGCGAAGGAATTGGCTGAAGAAGTGGAAATTGAACATGTGTTTAGAGCAACGACAAGAATTCGATATGTATAGCTTCTCCGGAAAATTTTAGATTGAATTTTTCAACCGTCTTTTGGACACTACATTAATTGCCTGATCAGAATGTGGCTACCCCTGTTTTTGTTTTGTTTTAAATTTTATCAAAGGTTGCAACTTACAAGACCTGTATCCAAATTTATGGACAGCAATGCGCATATTTTTAACTATATCTGTAACTGTTGCTAGTGGGGAGAGGGGTTTTTCTAAGCTCAAGCTGATGAAAACCTTTCTGCGACAATCCCCATTGACAAACTTGGCAATTTTGTCAATCGAAAATGAAATTGCTGAAAATCTCGATTTTGATAAAATAAATAAAATAAAGTCAAATTTTATTAGTTTTTTTTTTTTTTAATAAATGGTTTAAATTGCAGTTAGGGGGCGCCGAATAAATCTTGCCCAGGGCGCTGGTAGTGCTAAAACCAGCACTGCGTATTACAGCAAATATAGGAACGAAGACTATAAAATCAATATCGATAACGACAACTTGCCAACTCTTTTGATTTCAAAAAGGTTTCATATAATAAGGTGATATTTATATTTCTGCCGATATTCCACCCTTTCAAGCACAATAGAAATAACATTTTCTCCTTGAAGACGGCCCTGAAATATTATTATGGTCACCACAAGATGGCCACTAGTGAAATTTCGTAAGCAGGTCAATTTTATTTGACAACTGATTGGTTTATTTCGTATTGATCTATTGAACTGTTGATTTTCTAAAGTTTTGGCAGCTCGTTATCATAGTGTTTTGGTATTTTTGTTTGAGTACAAAATTGCGTATTTCTATGTGTTTCGTTTCTCAGTAGGTATGTTTTATATGATATTCCGAAATAGTATTAATGAATGCTTTAAATTGAGGGAATTATCAAAAATCTAGTTTGGAAGGTAACTTTATTGTATATTCTGTCTCCATTTTGGTTTTTGTATCTATTAACAAAGACCTTTTGAAGTTTAATTGCCGTACCTTTATAATAACCTGTATGCAATTTAAATATTTTCAAGCTCAAAAGAACTGATAAGACCTTCAAGAGTATCAATTTGTAGAGAAGATTGTCGTTTACCGATGAGTGTTCGTTACTCCTAATAAAAAAAAAACATATAATTCATATATCTAACAACTGCAGTTCACATAAGCTTCTACAGCTCTGTCACTCCTCTTTAAATGGTTATGCGTGTGACCACAAACTTTGTGGCGTAAACGCAGTAATTAAATTATTTTTAATTCCAGTTGACATTCTTGTGCTTCCCAGAACAACCGAAATCGTTTTTTGTATTTGTATACATGTTTTGATTATATGAAGTTAATTCTTTCAGTAAGAAGTTATAATTATCTTCATAAATGTGAATATAAACAAGCCTGTGCAATGCCAGTGCTTGATTCAGTAAGATTAGGACATTCATCAGGACTCATAGAGGCCAGGACTTGACATGGATTCAAAGAAATTTAAAGGACTAACATATGCGGGATCATTTTGTGAAGGAATATCTCCAAGTATTTTTCACAAGTTTTTGGCTCAGGAAACCATGAGCAAATTCTGTTTTTTCTATTGCAGTTCTTTTTGGAGTGCAATTTTTTGGGATATTTCCATTAAAAGGTATTCGTTCAAAGCCATCGAGCAACGTTCATTTCAGCTGGTTTTCTATGTCATCTCTAATGGGCTTGGTTTTCATAACGTATGCCGTAGGAAATGTTTTGCTTCACGTGTATACAAGTCGATATTCTAAAGTATTGGATATTTTGTGTGAGTAACTTTTTTTTCGTCATTTAAAAAAGTTTGTAATTTGTATTCGTTTAGTCTCGACCGACTTCTTTTTGGTAACTTTGCTGGTGTATTTGCTATTCTTACGTTTTGCTATGAAATGGGCTGAGATAATCAAATGGTGGACCAACAAAGAACAAGCGTTTTTAGAACCTCCGTACACAAACAAGAATTCAAAAAATGTTAAGTCGAAATTGATTTGTGTTGCAACTGTTTTGGTTATTCTGGGACTTGGTATGTATTTCACACTTGCCTCAATTAATTTAGCAAAAATTTAACTATCCCTTTCTAACATAGGCGAACATTGCTTGAGTCAAAATGAGTCCATTAATTTTTATATACAGTTATATACGCAGTGCAATGTTCCGAATGAAGGGTTCAAGGGTTTCATGTTTAGAAAATTTGGGTTTGAGCAATTTTATTTTCCGGGAATGACAACAGTGATCGTATGCCAGGTACTATACAATATTTTCTGGAGTTTAAAAGTCTATTATTTCTGACTCATGATCCTATACAGCTCATGACTTGGTGTGCAACAGTCGCATGGAACTTTTTGGATCTGTTCATTATTCTTGTTTGCGTTGGTATTAATTTTAGATTCGAACAATTTAACAGGGCTTTGAAATACCACTTGAAACATGTAATTTTGATTAATTGATTGTCGTCAATTTATTACAATTATTTCCTTAAACAAATTAGGAAATCCCAACTCCAAAATCTATGCACAAGTTTCGAATGGACTTTATTGCACTTTGTGAATTACTGGAATATATTGACAAGCATATGGGAATACTCATCTTTTTATCTGTGTTTAATGACATAAATTCTATTTGCAGACAACTCATGAAGGCATTTAAGTATCTCAATAAAACATTACATATAGTTTGTACACAATAATATGAACCATAACTTCATTTCAGTTTGTTAAGATTTTTCTCCGACTATCTGTACTACTGGCTGTCCTTGTTGTACTTAATTTTAAGGACTCTATACTTATTTTTGTCGGCAGCTTCTATAAATGACAATTCTCGGGTTCCAATTCGTCTCTTGCATAACATTTCAAAAACACACTGGAATCAAGAGGTTTGACAATAAATTTGAAATAGTAACGAGTTAATTTCATTCCATGTTCCGCATAGTGCTACCGATTGCTGTTCCAGATAAATTCTACACAGATTGCCTTGACAGCAATGGGATTCTTCGATTTCACTCGTGGACTAATCTTAACCGTTAACAAATCAAATCAATTTCTCTGTGTTTTTTATTATTTAATTTTTTTGTTTTCAGATGGCCGGAGCTATCGTTACATTTGAACTTGTAGTGATGCAGTTCAGTGAACCCATCAATACATTGACACCTTTGTGTGAACTGGTGTGAAATAAAATGTATTTTAGTTTTAGGATTAAAATTTAAAGTCAATTCAAAATATATCTTGATGCATTGTTCAATATTCCCTGTGTGTTTCAGTACTTTTATCCTTGAGTGTGTTCATTTGTTTGTGTGGGTGTGGATATGCTTTACCCTGGTGGTCAATGGCAGTGTTTTGACGTGGTGTTTTTATTGAGAACTAGCAGTTGCCCGCGACTTTGTCCGCCTCTACCTAATCCACCGGCCAGAGGTGCGTCTTCGATTTGTGCATCATGCTCGCATGGGAATTTTGTTGCAAAAATATTTTAAAATAGTGGAGAGTTAGCGAGAGCACTAAATCAAAATTGTTCTTAACTCGAAGCCTTCATAAAGGTTAAATTTTCCCCGTTGTAGTTATACACTTTTCACTGATACCTTGCTCTTTTTATTCGTAAGTTATTAATGCAACGTTGTATAGCTAAAATCCTTTCTCGATAAACGGGCAATTCAATACAAAAATAATTGTTCAATTTTATTTAGCAGTTCCTACGATAAGTGCGTTCAAATAATCAGAAAAATGAATATTTTGTTGCCGTTTTTTTTAAATATTTTCCACTGATCCCTATTGTTATATAGCCTAAGTTGTTCCTTAATTTATGAACTATTCAACACAAAAATAATGTATGTATTTGAACAACGATAACAACTTAGAGGTGCTTCCACCAATGGCTTTTCCGTCAATTCCTTTATTTGGCTGGAGTTATAGCTATTTCACGGGTGCCAAGCCGATCATCAGACTCCTTTATTAGTGTTGCTGTCGCTAGTTGTTTTTTCATTTTAATCGAAAAACTTTTTGAGTTCAAATACATAAATGGAATTGACGGACGCAGCCTGAATGCAGTGTTAAATAACACAAAAACAAATTATAACAAAATTAATTGTTCGATTTGATTTAGTAGTTCCTGAGATCGACACGTTCAAGCAAACAACAGAAGCCTTCAAAAATGAATATTTTTGTCCTTTTTTTTACATTTTTCTCTGACGCTTCGCTCCTGTTAGTCACAGCATAATATTATATAGCTTCAAGCCTTCTACGATAAATGGAACATTCAACATTAAAAGAATTGTTGATTAAGCAGTTCCTGAGATAAGCGCGTCAAAACGCAGAAAAATTAACATTTTTTGCCGTTTTTTCAAATTTTCACAGCTTAATGTTAAGTAACCTAAAGCCTTCCTCGATTAATGGACTATCAACTATCCTACCCTACTACCCTCTACCCGCTACTTTTACATTCTACCTGCCACCCCGGTACACCGTTACCACACTACACGCTACCCCACTACCCGTTACCATCACTTGGTCGACTTTGTAAAAAATACTTCAAACTCATTTTCGCCACTACCCAAACGTTCTTTCAAAATTAAACATAAACAAAATAAATAATTAAGTATCTACATATGTATATGTCATTTAAAAGTAAATTACCACTTAATAAATTGTCATTCAAAACCTATTTGTGTGGACAGTGTTTTCAAAGGATATAAGCTTGTGCATGTGCATACCATAAGCTTAAACGACAATTCACTAGGGCGTATACGTAATAATTAAATAATTTCTGTTTCCGCTTGACATTCATGTACATCATGAAACAGAACATGCTCCTTACTTCAACACATGAACTTATTATTTTTAACCCTTGTTTTTCAGTTAGACACTTTAATTATCTTCTTAAATGTTAATATTTTCAAACACGTGAAATGAATGTGTATACGTTTATTTTAGATTAAGGCATTTATAAGGACAAGCCGTGTTTCTCCTGGATGCATTTGAAATTTGTAAGCGATTAAGAGAGGATATGACATGCATTCGAAACAAGCAAAAGGACTTATATACGCTGGATCATTTTCTGAAGGAATTTCTCCAAGTATTTTTGACATCTTTGAGGTTCCCAAATCAACTATTAACGATTCCTATTCGATTTTCAGTTCTTTTTGCGGTGCAAATTCTTGGAATATTTCCTTTAAAAGGTATTCGGTCGAAACCATCAAGTAATGTTCATTTCAGCTGGTTCTCATTTTCATCATTAATATGTCTGGGTTTTTTGATATGTGACCTAACACTTGTTTGGACAAATGTCTTATACGAGTATAGTCGAAAAACAAAACTAATGGATATTTTGGGTAGGTAAATGGACGTTCTATCACACGCTGTTAAATCTTTGTTGTTTCTCATTATTTTAGCGGCAGTTGTCTTCTATTCAACAAGTTGGTTTTCTTACCTATTTTTCTTACGACTTGCCATGAGATGGGATGTAATGATCAAATGGTGGACTCAGAAAGAACAACCGTTCTTACAAAGTCCTTACGTTAACAAAACTTCGAAAAAATTTAAATCAAAGTTACTTACCATTGCCATTACTCTAGCTTTTCTATCAGTTGGTATGTCTTGTCTTGATCTTTATTTGTGGAAGCATTTATCGAAAGACAGCTTGTTGATTTGTGTCCCAGGTGAACATTGTTTATATCAAGCTTCGTCTATTAACACGTATATAGAATTGTATACGAATTGCAATATTTCAAATGTGGGATTCGAAAACTTCATGGAGAGGCGATTCCAAGCGGTTCATATGTTTATGCCAGGAATAGTTCCAATGATAATCGGTCAAGTAATGAAATGCGTAAAGTGAATGTTTTTTTTTATTTCCAGCTTCGCTCATTACAGTTTATTAGTTGGTTTGCAACGGCTGCATGGAACTTTCTGGATGTGTTTGTAATTCTAGTCTGTGTTGCTATCAATTTAAGATTCCAACAATTCAACAGTGCCTTGGAACATCACTTGAAATACGTAATTTATCTACATTTGGAACTTAAATGGTATTAAATTTTTTTCCTCAAACAATGAAGGAAACCCCAACCTCAAAATCTATGCTCAAATTTCGACTGGATTTTATTGCAATTTGTGAATTGCTGGAATACATTGACAAGCATATGGGATGGATTGTGTTCTTATCTGTGGCCAGTAATTTGAATTTTATTTGCACTCAACTTTTGAACTCATTGAAGTATTTTATGCAGAGCTTAAATGTGAAAGGTTTTAACCAAAAAATTAATTTTTCAGTATATTGAGATTTTTGTCGGACTATTTGTACTTCTGGTTGTCCTTGGTGTACCTTATTCTAAAGACCATGTATTTGTTTTTATCAGCAGCAGCTATAAATGAAAGTTCACGCGGCCCAATTCGTCTACTGCATAATATACCGCAAGCAAACTGGAATCAAGAAGTTTGTAAATGTGTTTGAGTTTTAAGGGATATAATGTATGTTTGTGTTCCGCTTCCACAGTGTAACCGATTACTGTTTCAAATAAACTCTTCGAATATCGCCTTGTCTGCAATGGGATTTTTCAATTTCACTCGTGGATTAATTCTAACGGTAAATAGCAGCTACTAAAATAAATTTAATTGATTTTCTTTAAATATAATTACAGATGGCCGGAGCTATTGTAACATTTGAACTTGTCATGTTGCAGTTTAGTACACCGATTAGTAAACTAACACCTTTGTGTGATTTAAGGAGTTAAGTAAGCTTACATCTTATTTTTTAGTTTTTACTTTTTTTGTATATACTCTGCTTAATTCAGAGAGTTAATAAAACCAACTTAAAAGAGCTACATATGGACACGTTTCTGTGATTATTGGAATTCAGGAATGAGCTTATAGTAAACATGTTAAAACTACACCAAAAGGAGTATCGAATGTACACCTTTTTCAAGAGCTCGTGGGTAAGACATAGCCGGATGATATCCCCGCTATTATTTTGAAGAGGTGTTCTTCCATGCTGGCAAAACCCTCGCGTAAGCTTTTCCATCTATCCTACTAAGATCCTAGTAAGATTGTTGCACTTGATATTTCAAAAGGATTTGATAAACTCTGCCATCTTACTCTTTTATTGAAAATGCGTGCTTTCGGTATCGATGAATCCCTTCTCCGTTGGATTAGAAGCTTTCTTTCGAACGGTTCAATACAAGTTGCATTGGGCGGATTCAAGTCTCGAACCCATAATATAAATGCTGGTGTGCCCCAGGGCTCCGTTTTGTATCCGACCCTCTTTCTCATTTTTATAAATGATCTCTTGGCTGTAACTTCTAATCCAATTCATTGTTTCGCTGACGATAGTACCATTAGCTTTTCATATTCGTTCCCACACTCACATTCCTCTTCTTCGGATGTGAAACTGGAACGGCAAAATATGATAAGCTCACTAAACTCTGACTTAAACAGCATTGTACAATGGGAAATACAAAATCGCGTAGAGTTTAATGCTTCGAAAACTCAATGCTATTTTGTATCATTAAAGCGAGACATACCCCCCCCCCGCCGCTGTCCATGAGTGGCACTTGCATCAATGAGATTCTAGGTATGTGTATCACTGACCACCTCTTGTGGAACGAGCACATACGCGATGTCGCCAAAAATGCCGCAAGATGTTTGGGTTTCTTAAGACGGTGCAAGAAATTTTTCTCCCTGTCTGATCTGGCTATTATCTACAAGACTTATATCAGTCCAAAGATTGAGTACAATTCCTTAAGCCTTTTGGAAGGTATACAAAAAATGAGCAGTAAGAGTGATTGCTGACAGAAACATCACTAACTCATTCACCTCATTGGAACACTGCCGTAACGTTTCGTTTCTCTTCTTGTTTTACCGTTCCTTCTACAGCAATTGCTCTAATGAAATAGCCAGTTGCATTCCACCCCTTAAACAATTAAACTGTAATACCCGCGTTTCCAGGAATGCCCATCAGTTTACCCCGAGCCCAATTTCGGTCGTACGCTCAAGTATAGAGAATCGTTCTGGTACTCTCTTCCACACTCTGTTTTTCCCGATCATTGCAGTGTTTAGGAATTTAAGACCTAAATTCCTAAAGCACTCACTGTGTCTAGGGCATAATAAGGGTATAAAGAAAAACCCTTGATAAAAAAAATTGTATCAGTTTGTTATTAGTTTAGATCAGCGGTCAGCAACAGGCGGACCGCGAATGGTCAACGCAACGGCGTACCGCGAAACCACGAAAGGTCAAACTTCCGAATCAATTTAATAACATACTCGTTTGTTTCTAAATTTAAACAAAATTGAAAAATGCTTAACTACAACCTAACTAACAACCAAGTGCGTTTGCAACTACTTTACACAGTTTGAAATTGCTAAGCAAGTATTTTTGCAAGTTCGCTATTACACGGCGCATTTTTGTTCTCGCATGAATGAAGTGCGGAAAGCGGAAGAGAAAAGAAGAACAAAAAGATGAGACAGAAAAGGTCATGTTATTCTTATAACGGTTTTTTTTTTGGTAATCCGGAATTGGTAATCAGAACCAGAGTGATCACTTTATAACAAGATTGGAAACCTACCTACGTTTTACCCTCCAAATACCGCAAAAGTTATTTTTTTTTCATACACACATACTCTTGCAGCAAACTTGCTTTATTATGTAGGCAATTGTATCATTATTACAATAAAACGCATACTCTTACAGCTAACCTGCGCTTTTAAGTTTGTATTACACGCATACTCTTACAGCTAACCTGTGCTTTTATAAGTTTGTATTACACGCATACTCTTACAGCTAACCTGCTCCCCTAGCTTGTAGGCAAATGTCATTTTGACAGCAAGGTTTTCCAATCTTGGTATAAGTGATCAGTGATCAGAACCATTTGTAAATTTGCAGAATTGCAGATGACATGACATTGTTTTTATTTTCTTTATTTGTAAATATGGCGGCGAGTACGTATGTGCAAATGTGTGCATGTATGCGTGATTCTGTTTTTGATTCCGACTTCAAATTCGGAATCGTTTTTCTGTTCTATCCAGAACAAGTACTGTCATCTTGTACCAAGTGAACGATTTCAGAATCGTTCAGAACAGTTCCGGACGACCAAAAAAAAAAACGCTATAACACAATTCTTTAAGTTGCCTTATGAAGTCACTGCCATGGCAGAATGGAAATGGCTGCGAATTAATTCGATCTTTCAAAAGCTTCATTAGAATTGAAATTAATTCACGTTCAAGAAGATATTTCCCTGCAAATGTTTAAAACCGAACCCACATTCCACAGAAGAATTTTGGGCGAAGCATGTTCCAGAAAAATATCAAAATTGCAAAAAAACAAGCTATCAACTTGGGTACTATGTTTGACTCGACATATATATGGTAATCGTCTTTCTCAAAAATTAATTTTTTGAAGAACTAATATCGTTCGAGATTATCTGACGCTCACCTTGGTGACACGCTCTTCGCATTTGCTGCTCCCCGCGTGAACCAGCAATAAATAACTGGTAATTTTTCTCATTAATTTCATTAATATTACAGTTACTTAAATAAAGCCAACAAACCTTTTTTATTTTTTTTTTTTCGGGACCTCGATTAAAATGTTTTCATCCGTATCTGGACACCACTTAAAACTACTTGCCGACCCCTGGTTTAGATTATAAATGCTTGATATAATAAATACGAACAATTTTATGACTTTCTTGCAAATATATTTTTGTTTTCATTTCGACTTTATCTTTACAGCTTTACTTAAACAAATTTTTAAGGGCTTGCTTCTGTGCGCGATCGTATTCCGCTTGGAGTTTTTTGGCACGATTTAGTTCGTTGAGCACTCGTTTGTTATCCGGTACCAAACCTTTAGCTTTTGTTAGGTCAGCAATTGATTCTTCATAATTTTGCAATGAAATATTCGCTTGGCCACGTCGAAAGTATGCTTTGCTGTTGGTTGGGTCAAATCGAATGGCCTGAAACAAGAAATGTATACATATAAGAATATTGGGAATGTTTCGTTTTTACCTCTGATGCATAATGTTTGGCATTGATAAATTGGCCGATTTTTATTTCAACGGCGGCCATATTCACACAGTTGAGAACGTTAAATTGATCCAATGAAGCTAGATCCTCTGAGTTTTCGTATCCTTCTTCCTTCCATTCGAACTTCTTTCGAAAGAAATTGTAGTAGCGTGTTGCTTTGCGGTATTTACGTCGAGCTTCATAAAACTGTTCGCTGGCAAAGAATTCGTTGCCAGCATTACGGATGACAGTTAACATGCTTACAATCTCTTGCGGCTATTGGACAATGGTAAAAATATATTATTAAGAAGAGGACAATACGATTTATTATCTTGCCTTATGCTTGTTGTATTTATCCTCCCAATCCTGTGGAAAAGGTGGCCAAATATCTGCTCCGTCCTTGTCCTTGTAGCCCCAATCTTCACCTGGTGATATCTCGCCACAGTCAGCAATGTATATTTCCTTAGTGAATATTGAAAGAAAGAAATTCTAATTACTTATAAAAAAGACATTTTAATATTACCTCTTCTGGCTGGCCATCATCAGTGGTGTTTTGTTCCATTTCTCCTATAATACCCAAACCCCTCAAAACCTTTCCCACAACGACGTTCGTCCCATTTAAAACGTCACACACCACTGAGGTGATAATGAATTGTGAGTTATTGGAATTCCGTTGTCCATAGTTTGCCATACTCACTACACCTTCGTCATGCTACTTGATACCATAGTTTAATAACAATTTAAAAAACATTTAACTAGAAACCTTGAGAATATAATTTTCATCCTCAAACGTTGGCCCATAGATACTATCGCCACTCGTCCCATCGTTGTTTACAACATCACCGCCTTGTGCCACATAAACTCTTGTTACTTTGTGAAACTTGACTCCCTTGTAGTGCAGTGGTTTACCCATTCGGCCGATTCCTTGCTCGCCGGTACACAAGCACCGGAAATTTTCAGCAGTCATTGGAACGACATCCTTGCGAAGTTCAATTATCATGCGTCCGGCTAGGGAAAAAGCATGGAAAATTAATTAATAATTAACAGAATGTTGTTTGGGTTCTGTAATACCGAACTCTTGGCCAATATTAACGTCGAAGTATACAATTGGATTATCTGAACACGCAGGATATGCTAAATCTGACATTTTTTATTTTTCGGTGGAGTGAATGTGCACAAATAGAAAACATTTAACAAATTTTAAAAACTAAACTACTGCAGTGTTTCGTTTTGACGATGAGAAATGTCAAATCGGCAAAAATAAATAATTGCCAATCTGAAGTTGGATGTGGTTCTGTCAAAAAATAAAAAAGTGAATACATTCAGGTTGATTTCTTTTTTATGGCAGTTATTTTTGAATAGTTAAATTATTCAAATAAAATTAAATCTATGAAAATTAATACGAAAACAGATTGTCTGGAGTTATTACTTATTTACTTACTTAAAGGTGGAGCCGGAGCATTGGTGTCCATCCGCTCTAGATGACCGAGCCATCTGAGTCTCTTTGACCCTTCTGGCTAGGTCCATGTCGTTGTACAACCCGTTAAGTTCGCTGTTATATCTTCTTCGCTATTCCCCTTCAATGCACACGGGGCCAAAGATGACCCGAAGAACTTTCCTCTCGAAACAGCCAAAGGCACTTTACTACGATTTTGTCAAGGTCCATGCTTCTGCACCATACAGCAGGACTGGGATGATGAGTGTGTTGTACAGTTTTACCTTAGTTGCTCGAGAGAGGACTTTTCCACTCAATTGCTTTCTTAGCTGTGTTTATAGCGGAGCCTAGGTAGACAAACTCCTCTACTACCTCGAAGTTGTATGCGCCTTTTGTGACGTTTTGTCCGAGCCGTCGGTGTTGGGTGTCCTTCCTCGAAGACAGCATATACTTCTTTTTCCCTCATTTACCGCTAAACCCATTTTTGCCGCTTCTGTCTCAATTCTCACAAAGGCGCCATTGACATCACGCTGTGTTCTTCGCATTATATCAATATCATCGGCGTACGCGAGGAGTTGAACAGATTTTTGGAAGATAGTGCCTCTGGTGTTGACGTTGGAGTTCTGCACTATCTTCTCAAGAACGATGTTAAAGAAATAGCATGACAGTGCATCGCCTTGTCTGAATCCTTTTTTGATGTCGAAAGATTCCGTAAGCTCGTTACAAGCCTTGATGGAGCAGCGTGAGTTCTCCATCGTCATTTTGCACAAGCGAACGAGCTTGGCAGGGATGCCAAGCCTTAAAATCGATAAAAATGTGGTGGGTATCGATTTGGAGTTCTCCTTTTTGATTTCAAGACAATAGAAAACACGTTTTTATTTATTTGTTTTTTCTTTAGACTCGCCAACGGTAATATGGGGGTAACCTTTCGATAAAACCTCCGAACTTCATTCCTTCTGTTGGTTCTCTCAACATTCTCGATCTGACGCTTCTCATGCTCTCTTTTTTTCTCCTGAGAAGCTGGCGTTCCTCTCTCCTCTTTCGCTCGAAGAGCTCACGAGCAGCTCTTGTCCTTCTATGCAGCGCCGCTTTGTATGTCTTCTGCTTAGCAGCATGGGCCTGCCTGCATTCTTCATCAAACCAGGGGTTTCGTTTTGGTGGCTGTGTGGAACCCTGCACACAAGAGGCGGCATTTCTGCTCTCTGGCAATGTTGCCACTGATCGAAGGCCATTTGATATTGGCGGCATAAGACTCCTTAAGAGGTTACTTGACACTCGATCAGAGAAGGATCTGGCGATCTCTTGCGATTGCAGCCGACCGACGTCGAATTTTCTTGCAGCATTTCCTTGTTTTGGCCGTTTTCGGGATATTCGTAACACTACCTTGTCTACGACGAGGTAGTGGTCCGCGTCGATGTTAGCTCCTCGGAAAGTTCGAACATCTAAAATGCTGGACAAGTGCCTTCCGTCGATCGCAATGTGACCGATCTGGTTGACGGTTGATCTATCAGGAGATCTCCATGTACATCTGGAGTTATTACCCTCCAAAAAAGGTAGTTATTAATCATAGAGCATTACCATATTAATTTCTCTATTTCCGATTTAGAAACGGGATTCACTTAATGTTGTTCTTAGAGTTGAAGGATCTTACCTTTTCCCAACAATTTGAGGACTTAACAAAGTTAACTTTTTTGTGTTAAAACTTTTCCAGAAACTTTTTCAAACAATTTTCGAACGATGTGTGTACGCTTTTAATAATTTACATTTATTATTTTTGTTACTAAAGTCTTACATAATAAAATTTTATGTTTTATCTTTCATGATATACTATTTAATATATTATAAAGTAAATAGAACGTAAGTTTTAGATTCTCCTTTAAATTCATTTTTACGGCTCAAAACATGAAATCCATAGAAGATGTTTGAATGAAATTAAAGTTTATCAAATGTTAAATCTTTGATTTAAGAAAATTCATCCTTTTCTTATTTAGTATCGATTTTTATTTCAGTAAAACTAATGTAACGATTATTTTAGAATAGCTTTCACATTTTAAAGCAGAAAAATTCAATGAAAAGTATAAAATAAAAATAACTCAACAAAATTTTGAATTTGAAAAAGTCGATCGAGTCCATTATTGGTTTGGGGTTAGTTTCAAGCTGAAAAACTAATTGAATTCACTTTAATTTTACAACACCGACAGACTAAACGCACAATTTACATTATCGCCAAGTCGCTTCAATAAAAGAAAAAGCAAAGTTGCTATTGATCGAGAGGCAGATTGAAAAGAAAATGAAATGAAAAAAAAAAACCGTTTCACAACTAGAAAATAAAAACGAAAAACCTTATCTGTTTTTTAATCACTATTAGTAGACATTTTGTTTTTGCATATATCTATAACTGTTCCCCAACCAATGGAGGAACAACATTACCTCCACCACCGACATTTACACCAGCTTCATTCTCTGGAACTGCATCCCCGGCCGGAGCAGCTGCATCAGGACCGACCGATGCAGCAGCAGCAGCAGCAGCGGCGGCGGCAGCGTCTGCCGTTTCTTGTTTTCGCTTTCTATGTTCGTAATTCACTAATCGTTGTCCAACTAAATATTTGTCATTCTTGATCGCAACATAGAGCTTTTTGAACTGTCGTATCTGGAAGTAGATTATGGCAACAACGATTACTGCCAACAAAAAGAACGGATATATCTCTCTGGCAATTAGAGTTCTTGCATTGATGTTCTCGTAGAATATTGGCACAATCGAATGGGCAATCACATAAGGAACAGCCAGGGCAAGTCCAAAACATGTGATTACCGGTGTGGCCAGCTCTCGGATGATGAATTTCAAATCGATATCACGCAATCCGTCACGATAGGCCCGTTCGAGGGCTCGCTTGAGGCGCCAATCTGGACCCATTAGGGTCAGGGCACATGCAATTTTTGTGTATAGCACTCCCAGGGCCCAATCTTGCCACAGGAAATGAATCGGTGTCTGGCCGATGGGAACACGCAGTGGAATAACAAGAACCAGTTCCAGCAGGAGCCCAAACAACAGTGGAATCACTCCCAGCATCAACACAAATATAATGGCAGCAAGGGCATATGAAGCCCCAACATGAAGCCAATGTTTTATCTTGTCTATTACCGCAGCTCGCCCTTGTGGCAGGAGATTCACAGCGATAGCGATTCCTCTCGAAATTATCCAACATAGATACGTTCCAACAGCTGCAGTATACAACTCATGTGGGCGAGGTGGAACTTCGGGATGTGTCGACACTTGATGGTTTGCAATGTGATTGCCAACCGACCACAAGGCCATCACTTGGCGTCCGATCCAAACTGGAACTGTGAGGGTGATTAAAGACGAGATGACTAAACTAATGCACATGAACACAATCAAGCCGAACAAACGGAATGGGAAGAATGTCGGTTTGGTGTATGGTTGGAATCCAACTGGAGCATCACGTTGGAGGATGAATTGATGAGCAGCCGCTAGACCCTGATTGCGATCGGGTTGGGCGCGTTCGGGTTCAGCCTGTCCACCATTACCGTTTTCGGTGGTGTCTTGGCCGAGCAAATAGCTTTTGATGCCGAGAGCCCAAGAAACAGCTTGACACCAAATGCGAAGCAGTCCTTTAAGCCATACTCGAGTGTGCGACTGCTCGAAGAAGCCGGGCAATATGATCTGAAAAAAATTGCAAATATAAGGAATTTTTCTTTTCGATGTGATTAGATTGCCAACATTACCTGCAAGAGAAGCAACTGCAAACTTAACTCGTTCACTTCCGAGTCGCCGGAGAGTGTGTAAGGCAGGAATGTTGGCCAAACTGATTTCAAAATTTGTATTGGCAGCCAAAGCATCAACAACACAGCCGAACCAAAGATTATTACAGAAGCAATTAGTCGACGAACATGTCGCAGAATCGAAAGATGGATCATTTCCTGGAAAACAAATTCAATTCTTATTTGAAAACAAAGGAGGGCAAAAGAAAACAAACCTGAATTGGACTAAAGTCGGGATCGTTGAGATTTCTCAAGAACCAAAGAACACCTGGTCGCAAGACTTCTCTCAGCAGCGAGATGAAAGCCGCAAAATAATAAACATAAACCATGCCAAACATCCAATGGATGAAGAGGGACGTTCCCGGAGCCGCTCTGAAACTAGTTCGACGATCCTTGATCGCGGCATCAAACATCGGCAATGAACAAATATCCAACCACCAGCCACAAACCAAAGGAAGAACTCCGATCTCGACAACGGAAAGCAGTGAAACTTTGACCACGATGTAACACAATCCCAGGAGCCAACGTATCTTGCTCATTTTGAAGAGTCTGGCAAAGTAGTGAAGAACGACGAGGGTCAGGCCGATGTTGCAATACCCAAACAGTGTGGTTATGAGACCGTGGAAATGCAGCAAAGGTTTATCGGGACGCAGAAGACCCAGCCAGTTGATCACAAAATTGCCAATGCAGTAAGGACAGAAGGCAAAGGTGAAGATGAAAATGGTGTTGAGCGATATGACCCAGAAAACATGTTCTAGGAAGACCATACTGCCGTCAAGTCCTAGAAGGCGTTCCCAAGTGAGTTCCTCGGCAGCTCGATCCCATTCCATGGGATTCCAGTTGGCTTCCTCGTTGGCGTTTGCGATATCAGCGGGATCCTCATTCAGAGCTTGGTTTCCGGCGTTAGCTTCGGCGTCGGCAGCGGGTGGCTCCGCATTGTCCATCGGCACGTCTACGGGCGCCTCGTTTTCATTGTTATTATTCTCATTGTTGTTGTTATCGTTCAGCTCGATCGGACCCTCTACAACGGCAGCGGCAATTTGCTCCGGAACAGCTCCTGCCTGCCCGACAATATCGTCGATACCATTTCCATCACCGTTAGCACCACCACCTCCTCCGGCAATAGGGACCACTTCATCTCTCTCCAGCCAATCCGGCCCACCACCATGAAGAATCTGCTCTCGAAGCCAGACCAGACCGACGAATGACAGCAACGTACACGTGACCACAAAACTGCCACGGAACGCATCCGATGCAATATTTTCCGTGGAAAACACATCAAACGGAAGTGACAAAATCATGTCGAAGCTTGAACCACTGAACATAAAACGATACGTTCGATACGCAGAAAGCGGAACAATTCCGAACCAAGCAAAAGCGACGAGTGTATAGTGCAGCCAGTACTTAGCTGCCTTGCCCACTGACGAAAGCAGTCCTCCAGCGACATCACGAAGTGGCAGCACTCGAGGCATATCCGGGGAATATATCGGTGTAAACGAGAATCGATGCCCACAAAGCTCACAGTATTCCTTGCGCGAGTATCTCATCCATTGCATAAGACAATCCTGATGGATGTACTTTATACTGCCCGTGCAAATGCATGGATAGAAAAGTGGCCGATCCGATTGACCCTCGCATCGGCAAACACGACAAATGTCGCCCTGGGACAAATCATCCATTATTTAAGCAGCTTGATCGAATTTATGTTTATGCACTATCCAATGGCATTCATTTGAGTTGTCCTCCAAGGCAACAACAACAATAACGGGAAACGGAATGCGTAATTTTGTAACTTCTTACGTTATTTTTAGTTTCTAAAGATTTTGTGCTGAACAAAGACTGGAAATCGAATTGGTGAGGATTTGTACTGTTTGCTGTGGCTGGAGTAGCTGTGGAGGTAAAGAAAAAACCACGTCAGAATATTTTTGGCAAAAAATTTAATTCGAGGAAAAATTTCACATCGATGATGGACTTTACATTTTAATGGGATGGTAAATTGTGCGATGTGAAGATAGAATGTTGTGAGTGATTTAAGTTTAAAATTTAACGTTTTAAGAATGATTTTTCAATGAATAAATTTGAACAATAAATTATTTTGCAAGAGAAAAACACTTGTGTTTTCAATTTTTTTTCTTTTTTGTTCTTTTATTTTTCCTTTCTCCTTTGCGACATTTCGAAAAAAACAAGGCAGCCAACATTGACAAAAAATATTTGACAGCATTAAACGGCTAGGTTCAGCGCGAAATGTTGCATAATGGAGCTACATGATTTATAATAGGCGTGTTTCTCTTTTGTTCAGAACTAATTTATTAAAATGCACAGCAGCAAATGACAAACGGGCTGTTTAATTCTACTCATACTTTCCACCGTAATGAAGCAGCCTTGACATTATAGATTATGCTACATTTCAAACATAGACAAAAGTTGACCTCCATTCTAAATCTATTTCGCTAAATCTTTGATTCAAGGTAGGTGATACGTAATATTACATTGTATATAATTTATTTAAATCAAAGGTATAATTAGGCTAAAACACATCGCTTCTTGTATTTATTATCGAACAAGATATGTTGAAAAACAAATTTATATTACTGAACTTATCCACAGTATCAACATTTTCAGTGGATGCATTCACATTTTGACATTTTTCATATTTCCTTGTTGAAGTGATTTTTCAAAATAAATTTTGCAACACTTTCAAATATCTTAAAATTTTCAGTGCAAAACAAAGGTTTGCTGATTAATGTTTCATTTGTAAAAAGTACTTGTTTAAACAAAATAAATATTCTTAAATAAATACAAAAAGAATAAATAACCTGAAAAGAAAAAAAAAAACTTTCAGAGCTACTGAAAATCTCCAAGTAGAATACTACGTCATAAATTGTTTTGGAATTAGAAAATTGTACAAAATGTTTTCCATGACTCGTGCACAACCCCTCCGCAGTGTGGTCCGCTCCAGCATTCGTCCCATCGCAGTGTCCACTCCTCGTTTTGAAATCTTCAAAGTTCAAAGCCAGAAAGAATTTGAGGAAAAAGTTAAAAACAGCAAACAACCCGTAATTGTTGATTTTTTCGCAACGTACGTTAATTGACCTACGAGATTGTTCTATCTCTACAAAGCTGTTACGTAAATGCTAAACACATACATTTCTCTTTCAGATGGTGTAATCCATGTAAAATGCTTACACCCCGCATCGAATCGGTTATAGGCGAGAAAGCCGGTGCCATTGCTCTCGCCAAGGTCGACATCGATGAGCACAGTGAACTGGCTCTGGATTACGAGGTTGCCTCTGTGCCCGTTCTGATGGTAATCAAAGACGGCAAGGTGCAGACAAGGTTAGTTGGCCTTCAGGACACAGACAAACTACGCGCCTGGGTCGATAAAGCGGTAGAAGATTCTAAATAAGTCGCCAAATGCCAGTGCCTAGCACGGAACTCAATTTGGCAGTGATACACAGAAAACATGAGCAATGTTTTTATACAATTTATCTTCACAACTGTTTTCAAATAGAATAATGCTTTGTATAAAAACATTCTTCATGCCATGTCGAGATCTATGTAAATCTATATGTAAAAGAAGATAAAAGCCTCAACATAACCAATCAGTCTACACATAGAAAACAAAATTGATTAAAAATAGTGAAAATATTTTGTTTCTTATTTAACTAAAGGTCAACGTAAGCCAATAACTTGTCCACTAAATCTATCCGTTTCTTCAACAGTTGCTTCTTGTCCTCTTCGAGTTTTAAAGAAGCTTCGTTCTTTAAAAGAAAATGCTGCATGAACAGCCGAAGACTGTTCTTGAAAATGTTTAACTTGGCATTCTTCGCGACCTTCTCGAAAATTTGTTGGCAGTCTGCCTCGGAGCATAGCAGTATTCCGACCATGACATCTTTCATTAGAGCGAAATTCAACTTATCCAGGTCCACAAAGTTCACCACTTTGAGAACAGACAGCGCTAAGCTTCCCTGCTTGATCAAATGCAACAGGAACTTGGCAAAATTTTTAATTTGAGGCTTATTCAGTCTGCTGATGTCGTTTATTCGATCCCAAGAAGCAAATTGGAAAGCCAGTTGGTACTTGCGATTGTGCTGGCAAAACTTTTGCGCTAGATGAGCATAGTAGGGGTTGTACTTGGCTTCGTTCAAGTTGCAATGCAGTATCACATAGGCTATGCTGCGCTGATCTTTGAGGGCAAGATGCAGGATTTTCTCGAAGGCATCCACGTAGTCTTCGGCGCTCATTACTATGCAGAATATGTTCTTGCGGTCGTCTGTGTTCATCTTCTGTTTCTTTGCGAGAGCAAGCAGCTTTTCGCTGAATCGCTCTGACTTTGGCAGCAAAGTTGTCGAAGGCTTGTTCGCTGCATTGATGTCCTTAATATTGCCACTCCACGCTGAACCGACTATCCACCATTTGCCGACCTCGTCTGCCCGCAACAGATCGTCTATCGTTATGTTCAGAGTAATGACGTATTTGTCATTCGTAAGCATAGCCTTTAGTTTCTTTCGCAAGTTCTCGCCAAGTTCGGGGTCGAATTGGGGAATTTTGTTAATATTATTGTTCTTGACGGCATTAAGAATGTCAACCATGAACTTGAGACGTAGATTCTCTTTCATCTCCATCGTCGAATCTGCGATTTTCTTTTGAATTCCGTTCATCATGTTCTTGAAGGCCAATGGATCGTCCTTGCGTAGCTTGAAACCGACAGATTGAAAGATCAACAGCAGACATTCGACTGTTTTCTCGCACAGATTGTCCCCGAGTTTTTCAATCAATTCCAAGAGTAGATTGTGTTCATAGACTTTGAAGAGATAGAGGTATGCTAGAATCAGGACCAGATTATTGAGTTGCTTGTTTTCTATGTCAGTGTTTTCCGTAATATCACGAAGGTGCTCGTCGAATTTGACAATGAACATTTGTAGGAAGTGAGCACCAATTTCTGTGCCGACGGAAGCATGGAGATAAGCCAATAGGACTATGTGCTCTTGAATCATTCTCTCTTTGCAAAGTGATCTTGTCAGGAGGGCTTCAGAGAGAAGGGCGTACAGTGTTTCGTTCATATCGTGCCGGGAATTGGACATGTAGAGTTTTTCAATGCTGTTGGAAATTTTATGAAGGTTCACTTCTGAAAGCCGGTTGAGGAAGCCTTTGCAGTTCTTTTTCAACCTATCGAGCTGTTCTTGTCGACTTGAGTTACTGCCAGAAGCTGCAGCTGCAGCACGTTGATGTGGAGGGACGTACTTACCTGCAGCTGCCGTTGGCGTTGAATCGGGAATGATGTTTCCTTCCGCATCACGTTTTCGACCATAGATGTCTTCTTTGACTGTAATTAAACAATTAAAATAGGGACGGTTTCTTCGTGTTTAACAAAAACTTACCTTTAGGAGTGTCATCGATGCTATCATTATTTTCAGAGCCCTCATTGTTGCTGTCTTCACCCAAAGAACCATTTTCACTCGATGGATCGTCTCCTTCATCACCAAAATCCTCATCGAAATCAGAGTCAAACTCGTCCTCTTTCGGGATTTCGTTCTTTTTCTTTGACTTTTTCTTGTCGTTTTCATCATCATCAAGACAGAATTCCAGAGCGTAATCTAATCCGTCGTTGAACATTCTCTGCACGGTGCGTTTCTTGTCCTTGCTTTTGTTTATCTTGAGTTTCTTTTCTAGTTTCGAAATGATTAAATCTTCTTCTTCGTTGGCAACTTTTAGTTGTTTGAAACGTTTTTTCTGTGCAGCTTTTTCCAAATCCTTTTGTTTGGCCATTTCACGACGATGGATCTCATCGGGATCAAGACGAGCAGGGACTTGGACTTTTGGCTTTTGGGTTGGTTTCTCTATTTTCTTGGGTAGCATAATTGCATCCACTTCTTCATCCGAGAAATCGGAGTTGATTTCATCTTCATCATCACTCTTTGGTGGAGGCGGAAGACCTCTTCGGATAGGACCATCTGTTGCCACCCGTCCAGAACTTTTAGCTTTGTGGGATTTCGAGAAGTAATTTCGTTTGTTCTCCTTCTTCAAAAGCTTCTTTTCTTTTCGCTGTTCTTTCCTGGTTTTGGGTTTCTCAATGACACGAGATTTCTTTTTCTTATTGAGTTTTGGTTTTCCCATAATTCTTTTTTAAAAATTCATGAAATTACAAGAATTGAAGAATTCTTTTTTGTTTTGTTTAAAAAAATATGTACATGGATGTGAAGAAACTGTCAAAATATCACAAATGACAACACGTGCTCCTGAGCTCTGTTTGATTTTGATATAAATTTGGATTGATAAAATTCATGAGTTCGCAATTTGTGACCATGCTTTACGTTAATATGACTAGCGGATTACGCGATTGCTTTCAAAAGCTCAATTTTTCAGATAAGTATGGTCGATTTTCTGAATATTTTTAAAATAAGTATTTTGAAGTCCTTGAATCGAAAAGCAAATATTTATATTTTAAATTTTAATAAAATAAGATGATCTACATAAATGAGTAATCAAACAGAACTTAAACTTCAACGTGTTTTCTTTCACATCTTTGACGTTTTCTGTTCACAATTGTTTTGATTTGAGTTGGGTTTGGTTTTTGTACGAAGCAATATGGCGAAAATAAACAAATCTTCTGAAGAATCCATACAAAAAACAAAAAATCCGAAAAAGAAAATTAAACTAAAAAAAGGTGATATATCCAAAAGTAATAAAAAATCTCCCCCATCAGGTAATCGAGAGCAACATCCACCTTAAATCAAACATAACCTAACACTATAATTTTCTTAGACCCAGAGAAGCACCCACCCAAGAAGCAAATCACCAAAAAGCCAAAAATCAAGTCCAATGGCATGAAAAAGGCAGTTAGTCTGCTTGCAATTCCCACGAAACACAAGAAAGAAAAACAGGTAAATGTTGGAACTGCAGTGAATGAAGACAATGACGATGACGAGGAGATTCGAGAACCAACCGCTGAAGAGCTTGCTGAGAGCGAGAAACCTGAAAACATCATATCAGTTATGACGATCCGGCAGAAGAAGAAACTCAAGCATCAAAAACGATTGGAGGAGCAGAAAAGTCAATGTCCAAACAAAGAAGTAGCTCGAAACCAGGAGTACCTGTTAAAGTGGAAGAACGACCGTGCGAACTGGAAGTTCGAAAAACTTCGGCAAATTGGTGTGCAGACGACCGTATTTGATGATACCAAAATAAGTGCGGAAATTTGGCCAATTGCCTTGGCATATCTCTCAGGATCAAAAGGAATTGCCAAGGAAACAATAACAAAAGCCGCTGAAGCGGTTATAGACGAGTTGGACAAGGAGGCGGAGAGTGCTGGTGATGGTGGTGATACGATAACATCGTCGGAAAAATATCGAAGGGCACGAGAATTGTTGCAAAGTTTTGATTAAAGTACATTTAAAACCAAACCTGCATTTGTTTAGATTGTCCCACAAGTTATTTTTTAAAGAATAACCACAAAACTGTTTAATAACTTGAACAGCGATTGAACGCCAGCACTTTTTATTATTGGCTTGTTGAACCTGGTTCAAGTTTAACTCAATTTTCAACGGACGCACAACAGTTTATCATTACTACTTACTCAACGCCTGAACGCTCGACACTTCTTTTGGCAGTGCCACCTTGCGGGTAGCAGAAATAGATTGTTAAGAGATGTGTTTGTTTTGCATCTGTCATTTTGCAATCGTCTTTTTGTCTTCTCTCTCACTCCTGTGTGATCGATTGTGTTGAAAGGAAACAACGTTACAATCGAAATGCATTTGTGTGTATTTTGATTTGTTGACAGTCGCGACGCGTTTTTCAACCTCATCTGCAAATTTTTGTTAAAAAAGCATCGAACAAAAACGAGTTTATTTTCTATAAAACAATAAATTATATTGAATGAAACAAATTCAGTTGTGTTGCAATTTAAAGTGGTTTTCATTTTTCCCCAAAAGTTTCAGCTCCCTTAATATAAAGTGTTCTGTCTTATAAGAAACATTAGGCATTCCCCTGAGTGATTTGATAGTGCTGTGTGTTTTGTTTGTGAATAAAATTTATTTTGTTTAAGGTAAGTTATGCTAATTTTGTTTTGATAATATTTAATGAAATTTCGTGTGTTAAAATTAAAGTTTAATTCGTAAAAATTATGAAAGAAAATAAAGGAAATCGGGTGTGTTATTTATTTTTTACTCGGTCGACAAAGTGTGGCCTTCATCCTTTGGCCTTGTAAAGAGGTGTTTTATTTTTCGTGTGTGTGATAAAGGACATGCGGCGGCGTTGGTTGAATAATTTGTTTCCTGAAGTTTCCAGCATTAAAGAGATTTTCCAGACGCTTTCAAGGTAAGCTGAATAAATTGATGTTTTAAAATGCTTAAGAACCACGTTTTGCATAAACCTACTATCCACATGCATAAATACGTATTTATTCTTTCGTTTAAAAACATGATTAATTTTTTACTTAGCTATTACCAGTTTGTTGGAAGAGTCAAAAAATCTAAATTTAGACTTAATTGGATATTTTTTTATGAACCAAAAATAAAAGAAACTATTTTCAGGTATTCCCTGTAAAAACTGTAGACATATCTTCAACTTGAACCAAGAAAGATATTCTCCCAGATTCACATATTTTTCATTCTTCAACTGTTATCCCCCATTTATATCTGCTACTAGCTGACTCGACAGACTTCGTACTGCTTCAATCGATATAAAAAAGACCTACACTTTTGCAGCCCGCTACCCCACTTCCCTCCACTCGCTGCCCCGTTATATTCAGCTACGCTGTAACCCGCTACCCCAACCCCACTACCCTCTCCCCAATACTTCTACACGCCACCAGCTACACCGGTAATCGCTACCAACTATCCGCTACCCGTTGGCCCGCTACCCACTGCCTCGCTTTCCCACTACCCGCTACCCGGGCCATATCTCAATGCTTTATAAAAAAAATATTTAAAACCATCTACTCCACTACCCGAAAATTCCGTCAAAATTTGGTGCTCAACGGTCCAACCGTTCTCGAATTTTGCGCTTAGCAACACATTGAGCGTTCGATTTTTATATACCTAAGGCTAAAAACACACAGTCAAAACGTCACGACACGACTAAAAGTCTTGTCCGGTCGTTGCCGTCGGTTGCAGTAAATACATGGGGTTGTATAGGAGCAAAACATACCAAAGAAGAAAAAAAGTTCGGGACAAAATGTCAGCACCTTAAACTATTCACCGTTTTATGAGGTAACACACACCAGAGTAAAGAAGACAATCAAACAGAAATCGACAAAAAACGTGTCAGTTGTATAGGATGTCTTTCGACAAAACATCGTGACTGATTCCAACCCACACAAAGGCCGACAAAGACAAAATGTCTTGTCTTTGTCCGCTTCGGTGTGTGTTGCTCCTATACAACCTATACAACTCACACGCTTTTTTGTCGATTTCTGTTTGTTTGCCTTGTTTACTCTGGTGTGTGTTACTTCATAAAACGGTGTATTGTTATAGGTGCTGACATTTTGTCCCGGACTTTTTGTCTTCTTTGGTATGTTTTGCTCCTATACTCGTGTCATGTCTTATTCGGTGTGTGTTGCCTAATAAAAGCAATAAACACAACGGCATGATTTTTTGTCGTAAGACAAAAAGTTGTTTTTTCCGCTTCGGTGTGTTTATAGCCTAAGATTACAATTCGCTGATTTCCTTTTTAAGTAAAAAACAGAACACTAGTAAATATATTCCTCCCTACATTTTACTTCAAAGAAATTTCTAAAGTTAATGAAAAAGGAGTAATTCTCAAAATTATGTTCGTAAGCTTGAATCAACTTGTTCACACGACGCAAACTTCAGACGTTTTTTGACGTCTACACAGCTTCGCTTTTTTATAATGAACAAAACCAAGATAATGTGATTAGATCTAACAGAATTATCAATTTGGGTGTTTTCATAAACGTCGGAAATCTGCGCTTATTCGATCGCCTTTTTCTCTTTCTGCAAAAGGTGCGCTGATCTATCAGTGGAGTGTTTTGCGTAGTCCCACGATTAATGCAGAAGGACAGTCAGCCCCGGCAGAGCCGCTTGCTGGGGTAAGGCAGAAAATATGACGGACCTTGCCACAGCGTCCGAAAAAGTTCGTTAATGGCTGGTTTATCCCCCAGTCTTTCATTCTTTGGCACGGTTTTCGTACAAAGTACGCTCACACCACCATCTAATCTATGATTGAATTGGGTTTCCGAACGTTGCACTATTGAGGAATTACAACGATTCGGCGATCCAACTCAACCTTAACTAACCACCATCCTGCCAAAAACGTACAGGACTACTGTGGTGATCATTGCCCGCCGGCACCCACTTGGAGGGTTTGAATGTGGATTTTTGCCGAAGCCGTGACACTTCTGCCTATCGTTAGACAAAGACAAACATATAGGAACACCACATGCTACATGCAAATATCTTCTCAAACAATATGCTCTAGAATCAACAAATGCTGGATGGTCACAGGGTACCACCTGCCCAGCAACCAAAGAAATATGGCCAAGCATAGACCTGAAACGGTCAAAAGGCTTGATTTTCCTGAGCACACAAAATATAAGCTCTGCAATTGGAGTCATAACAGGACACTGCCTCATAGGTAAACATGCTTTGAGGCTAGGGGTCTATGCAAACGACTTCTGTAGAAGCTGCATGGACGAGGAGGAAGAGGAAACAGTCCAACACCTTCTGTGTATATGTCCGGCACTCTCCAATAGAAAGAATCAATATCTCGGTAATCCCTTCTTCGATAATACCAGTGAACTGGCAACGATTGACACAAAATGTCTCTCTAACTTCATTAAAAGTACAAAATGGTTTGTTTAAGTTCATTACTTTCCCATGAGTAACTTCTTTAGTGGTATCACAATGGACCCTTAAGGTCTAAGTGAGTCAGTAACATCTAGACAGCCACTCCAACCTAACCTATCAGTGGAGTGTTCATAAGCGTCAAGCATTTGATATGAACCTTCTAAGATTGTTCCGCGTTAGTCTTATAAAAATTCTGCATTTATGAACTCAACTGACGAAGCTTTAAGAAAGACCGACGTTTATGAAAATAACATTTGCGTGGTAAGAGAACGCATTCTATTTACAATTTGCTAACGACGAAGGTCCTCTTGGATTGTTGTTTGACAATCAGCGATACAAATTCTGCGTACAGGATACACAAACACCCTTGCTTGAATGACGAACAGTGTCTTTCGTTAAAAAATAACTTTCTACCTGATTACCATCTTTCAATTTGTTACGACCCTGCCGGGTTTTTTTTTTTATTTAAAGATAACCTCACTCTGAACTCTCCGTTTGATTGCCGAGATAATTGTTTTGATCGGACACATTTAAATATTTTTAATGATACATATATCATTTGACATGCCTTTTTCTTGAAATTTTAAAATGTCAGCAGAGCATTTCAGAAGCTATACTTTGAAATCACGCTGCTCATTCCCTACCTCGCCAATATCATAGACAACATTTTTCGCCAAATGGTCGTCAATGTGAGATTTATTTACTACCTAACCAAATTAATTTCGAATCTGTTTTTTTATAATTTTTAATTTTTATACAAAAATCTTTTTCAAGTTGTTTTCAATTAATGAAAAGAAATAAATAAATAAATTTAAAAAAACACAAAGCATCTGTTCCTCTTGAGAGTTTATTTTACTTTTCACTAAAAAAAACCCTACACGAGCTTTTTGGTAATACTCATTGCGGTTCTTTTCTACTCTTTTCCTCTGTACCCTTGCGATGGTTTTTCATTTTTCCTGTGGTTTCTGTCTCACATTATGTTTTTCGTTTTGATTCTTTTTACTTTGCCTCCCTAAAAATGCACATCCATTCGCACTCGTTTATGTTCTTATTCTCGAGGAAAATACAAAATAAATAAATAAAAGAAAACAACACTTTCGTCATGACCAGGGGTAGGCGGTGGTGGCTGACTACGTACTTTACTTAACAAAACCCTATCGAATAGTTTTTTCTTCACTCGAGAGTCGAGAAGCCGACACAAGCTCGAACAGTTTTAGTGGACCGTTGTTGACTTTAAAAAGCAGACGTGCACAGAACAAATCACATCTAATTTTAAATACGCTCCGTAGTGACGTGAACCTGAGAGTACGCCGCATTGAGTACCGTTTCTTTCAATCGCCATCGCAATCACAGTCGTCGTTGTCGTCGTCGCCGCCGGTCGGTTGATTTAAAAATACATAATTTATTCGAATTTTGCGCAAAATTCACTCTGGCGTATACGTAACATTTTTCTCTGTCTCGGGTCCAATTTTAGTTTTTATGTGCGAACCGCGTTGATGGTCAATCAAATTATTGTTTTTCCTTTCCTCACTTTTTTGTTTAATGTGAATTTTGAGACTGTCGGTATTTTTCTTCTTTGAAATTCAGATTTTGGCAAAATTTCGCTTGGAAATAATTGCATTTAAAACCCATACACTACCCAACAACAAGTGCTTTATTTTAATTGGCTTAACGACAAAAGAAGAAAGAAGATTTTATCCTCGTACTAAAATCGCGACAAAAAGAGGAATTCCATTGTTGACCTATGGCCGAACTTATCGATTTATAATTCCTCATTTCTCCGGGAGGACAGTTAATGTGATTTCGCTTTTGTAACGGAGCTTAAAAATTATTACTTCTATCAATCACAACAAAAAGGGTCAAAACATTTTCACTCGTCTCTTAAACGGGTATCCAACAAAATTAGGGCTGTGCTAAAGTGGAAAAAGATTTTTGAAAAATCAAATGTTTTAGTTGATGTTTATTGAAAGGAGAACAGCTTTTCTAGAACGCCCATTGGTCCTTAGAAATCGGGTAAGTCGATTGTTTAGACTACTAAACACAAATCTAATTGATGCGTGTTCAATGTTCAGTTCATAGTTAAAAATACCACGAAGAGCACTCAAAACGTGAACTGTTTGTATTTTATTTATTTCTTTTTTTCAGGAAATATGTTTACTGCATTGTACTGGTAGTCGTGCGTAGAACACATTTATGAATGTGTATAATGTGTTTGATGTTATGCAAGACAACAACTTAAGTACCTTCTATGTGACGTATACTTTGTTGTAACATTCTTGGGCACATAACATTTTATGTCAGTTTGACAGTTAATCGTCTTTGATTGTCACTTTTGGGTGAAGTTAGAGAAAAGAATCACATCAGAGTAGGATCTTTGTTGATTTTTCAAGTTATAACCACTCTTTAACTGCATGTGACGTCACAATGCGATACACGTCAAATTTGTTGACGGGTTTTCCAACAAGAGGTGTTCCGGAAACTTTTCCTGTAAAAGTTAGATGGTTTTATTGCTTGTGTGGCACGTAGTGCCGTTTTGTTGAAAGTAAACGTGATTTCAATGCGTTGTTGAAGCGTGTATCATTCCATTTCTATTAATGGTGTAGTTTCTACTTGTCAAATGTCAAAAAATGACAGCTTCAAAAGTGACAGCTACCGAAATAGCGGGCTATTCAAAATAACACCTGTTATTGGAAAACTATTTACAATCTTTTGTGCACCAGTGTGCCACAGACAATTTGTTTAATTTTCAGTGAGTAATTAAAAAGATGCAGCTGCATTGAACTTCCTACAAAATTTTATTACGAAAATATATGAGATCAGATGAGACTATGAACGAAAATAAAATGTAAATTTTTCTTTAATCAAGATGCAAGAATAAAAATAAATTCAATGTTAGATCGCTGATCGCATATTTTAATTTTAAGATCTATTTGATTTGCAGCTGAAAAGAAAATAGAATTGTTTTCCGTGTCGAACCTATTGCGAAAAAGGCTTCACGATATTCGATAAAAATATCGGTATCGCATCGTATCGTATCGAAGGTCGATACGATATCCAGTACCTGCTATACCGATATCGATAAAATAAACGTGTTTATGAAATTGTTAATATTATCGTATCGCCGATAAGCACTGACCGATAATTATCGAATATATCGGTACCGATATATTCGATTTTCGACACTGCTTTCAACAAATGTCGATTTAAAATTGCGGGTTCGGATAGTCTATAATTAAATAAAATGAATGTTGAATAACTTGTGTTTCACTTTTTGCCTCGCTATATAGTAATGCAGATTTTTTTTTTATTTCGATATTTTATCAAGTATCGTATCGGTGTCGTATTGTAGTCGATAACGAGACGATACATTTGTCTTGAAATTATCGCCGATATCGATTCTATACGATAAAATAATTTGTTATTCGATACGATACCGATACAAACGAAAATATCGGTATCGTAAAGCCCTAATTGCGAATGACTTCGAACTAAAGTCATTGATGGGTCGCCTAAGTACGAATGTTTGATTGAAATGAGTGACAATGACATGTGACAAAAAAAAACCTTTTTCGCCCTCATTAGAATTAGGTACCACAAAAAATTAAGCGATTCCTTTGGAGTCAATGTCAAAATAAATTTCCCTCATTTGTTATTCTAACCCAGAAAAATCCTATTTTTCTTTTCTTGAAATCTTTTGAACATTCAGACTCGTGGGAAAACAAGAAAAACAAAAACTGCCGCCACACTATGTCAAAGTCAAATAAGATTACTTTAAAAAAATAAAAACTAAATTTAGAATGAACAAAAATCGATGAATTTACTGAACGAGAACTATTTTTCAAGAAACAGATGCCGGCTTTATGGCAACAAATAAATCATTTTAACTTTATGACAAGTGATTATTATTTATATTTAAGCTATAAAGAGGGAAAATTACTTTTAAGGCAAGTTTGTGTAGTCATTCGTTGAAACAACTGTTGAAACCAGAGCTTTTAATCAGCTCGATAACAGCATCATAAGTTCAACCTTTAAAGTTCTCACCATACGATTCAAAACATCAAAAACAACATTATATCAATTTCAATCTAATTACTCAATTATCCGGCTCACGAATCACGCATATAGAGCTCTCGCGGTCCCATCTTATCTGCTGCCACATGTTCCATAGTACATACACGCGATGCCAGTTGATCAAACCACACAGAACTTTGTGTGTGGCTTAACATCGCATACGATAGAGAGACTAATGAGATCGAAAGTTATTTCCGGCAAGCATCGCACCACATCGATAATGGTGGCGTCGAGCGACACGGCTGCACCTATTCAATAAAAGTACCGCCAGATAATCCCTAAAACCCCAAAAGAATGTGTGTTCTCGTTTGAATGTTTAAACAAACTTGCAGAACAAATAGAAAACAACGCCATATACCTATCGCAACTGTCGAACGTCAAGAACCATGAGAATGGCACTTGAAAGTTTTCAACTTTATTTTTTTGTTCTTTTGTTTGTTCGGGGCTAAAGTGCAAACTTTTAAATGTGGGAGTTGAAATGGATTGCGGGCTGGGTTTTGACGATTCTGATTCAGATTCTGATGCCTTTCGGAGGCAAATGTCAGCATTGTTCAAGGGTTAACCCTATGTCAATGTCAGTATATTTTTGTATGTATTCACAAAAGTCGTTGCTTAACCCTGTGCCTGTGGCCTGTGCATTCAATTGGCATAGCCTTGTCTATATGAAGTCGAATATTTGCGCTCGAACACAGACAAACTTTTATGTATGCAGGTTGTTGTTCAGTCAGCATATCAAGGCCCTCACATCCACCGTTTGATATTGATGATGGCTGGGCTATTTAGAAAAGTAGGTTCATATAATTCTAACCGCATAGTGATAGATAAACATTTTCATGGAAATGAAGAGAAATCGTAATCAATCAGGACCGCAATTAGGGCGTTTTTCTAATCACACGCATTCATTTTCATCACATACCTTTGAAAAATTTACATATATTCACTCTGTGGTTCTTGGCTGTGCAGTTTTTCACTTTGAGGTCTTATCGGAACATTATTGAACGAACGTTTGACCTAATTTGTAAAAAAAGCGCTTGGATAAAATTGCAATTAGATAGGCATTATGGCGGTGATGGGTACGGATTGTTTAAGTTAAGCAAACAGATAAGCGGATAGTGTAAACCTTAAAAACAGTTGTGGCGTACAAATGAGTTTATCTTGCATTGAAGGCTTAGAAAAACTTAAAGTAACAGTAAATAAATCGATCAAACATTTACAAGCAAATTTATGTTTTTTGGAAAACTTTTTTTGAAACAAAATTTCAACTTCAGTTCCCTTTCGTTATAACCAGGCCAGTTTGACCTCACTAAATCTCACTGAAATATACCGAGTCCTCAGTGATTTTGTTAATGGAAAAATATATCAGATGGATCTAAGTTCTTTTTGCTGAGATTATTGGGTCCGATTTGGCAGGCAGCCAATAACATTTTTATTTCATTATTTTTGTTTTAGTATATATTTTGTTTTTGGTTTTTGTTTTTTTGTATTAAACATTTGTTGTCTTTGTCAATTTGTGTGCCACCATGCCTACTCGACTTAAACCTGAACCCAAAACCTTTAAACTAAAACAAGTATGTGAGCTGACTGAAGCCACCAGAACTGGTTCTCCTGCTTAACCCTATCGATTCGGTCCCGTTCAGACACAGTCGTACTGAACCAAAGGAGCTCTGCTCCGTCTTGTGCGGGGACGTCTTGACTGTAACGGAACCGCCGATCGACGGTTCTTCGTCTGACGTGGTAGATTAGCGGCACCACAATCTGTCCTGTATCAGACCGCTTCTATCTAAATAGAGGAATGCCTCTTGTAGAATGAAGCCGCTCAAGCGTGCACTATCAAAATATTCGTCGTTCGGATAGAACGCCCCAAATATCAAATTATTCGACGAAGTCATAGCTCTCGCAATGTGACCCCGAACAAGTTTTATCACGAAATTGTCAATTCTGTTGATCCGAGCGTCGTTGTATAGAACCTCGTTAGAATAGTAATGTACATAAGAAGATTCCGGTGTCCGATACAAACCGAGACAGCGCCGAAGACACTGCCTCTCGAACACCCAAATCTTCTCCATTTGAGCTGGTGCAACGTTGAACCACACTGGACAGCCATAAACGATCATCTGCCGTATGAGGGCCATATAGCAAATTACCTTCACTCTGGGGCGGGGGTCAAGCTGTAAAACAGGAGCGAAGGCTCCTCTAGCCCTACTCAGAGCAACATCTATCAGTCTGTCAAAATACAGATACTGGTCCAATCTCATACCGAGGTACTTCACTTCACTTTTGCTCGTTAATCGCTATCCGTGAGGCCCAACGATGACCATCTTGCACCAATTCTTGCGCGCATCCCTCGTGGCCCCCGCCAACAAGGTCCGGAAAAGAATTGTTTCGCATTTCTGGACATTTATTTTCAGTTTCCAGTCATCGCAATATCGCTGAATCTTCTCGAAGTCACGTTGCAAGATAATTCTAATGACTTCGACCTTTGGGGCGATTCTGATCGCTATCAGGTCGTCGGTATTAGCAATTGCCTGGATAATTCTACCTATCAGATCGCTGGTGAAAATGCTGAAGAGGATCGGCGAATTAACCGCTCTTTGTTGATGACCGTCTTTAATTTCAAAGGTGGTGGTAGAAGTTACATTGCCACTTTTGACAACAAACTTTCTACCGTTGAGCATCATAAAGCATATACAATAATGGTTTACTGATGCCTAGCCTGGTGAGTTATAGGTACAAAACTTACCACGACATACCATCGACACCTGCTGACTTCTTATTATTCATTTAATCGAAGATGAGCTGGAGCTATCCTTCATTACTAACAGAGCACCTGCTTCCGTTTGCTCGGCGATTACGGCATTTGCCAAAAAGTCGTTATTGAACCGCATGAAACCGCGGTTCTCAGATCCCCACTGCACAATATCGTTCCGAAGGTAGAAGTGATGAAGCAAGGCTCTGTTTTCCAGGTCGTGATTCGGGTGAATGCTAGCATTCACCTTATACACTTGCTGAAAACCAGCTCCCAATGTCTCCACTTTCTCCTGCGGGTTTTCAATAGAAGAAGTCAGAATCAATTTGCGCTGTCAGAAGTACGTCTCTGTTGTCATCACTAGTATTTAGGCCTGTTTGTTTACTTTATAAATATTGTAGCCTTGTACCAAGTGCGGTTGAAATAAGTCTGTGGTCTACTTTTTTTTCAATTTCTAATGTATGATTGTATGATTAAATTAAATTGCCTTCAATTGGAAACAAATAGAAACTTTCTCAATAATTCAACAGATGCTGACATGATACCAAAAAAGACACCTTAACAAGAAAAAAACTAGCAAACAAAAACACCAATATTTTGCATGTTAACTTTCTATAACAATTACACATTTCCCAAACCGCAAATCAGTAGCCGAGAATTATTGCTTTGCATTTGCAACCCCGTTTTCATTTGTTTTTTTGCTATCCAGAGAAGAACTCTTCTTCGTTTCCGGTGCAATTGTTGTTATTTTTTTCAAATGCAAATACAAACCAATCCGTCAATCTTATCAGATGTAATAGATGGCCAAGAAGCATGTAAGTAGTATCAATTGCAAATAATTGTCGGTCATGTTGCCACTGATGCTTTGAGTTTTTCCACTGCAATGCCAATAGTAGGTTGGTAATCATTGTGGTAAACATTTCACCTTGAGGTGTAAATTCATTGCTGAGTGACATTTGATTACACCAAAATCACCCGAAGTTGTACTTCTAAGGAAGTTCAAAAGAAACGCCAATGTTCGTCATTGGAGATCGTTGCAGGCCACCGCCACAATTGCTACATCCAATCAGCTACATTGACTGGGAAACGAAATTGAGACCAAATTGCCGTAAATAGAATCCATCAGGTGAAGATCGTGTGTCTTCATGGAAGTGTACGTTCTTTTCATTCACCAAGTGAAAGTGAAACCAGATGAATGGCCAGTACAACCGCACTCCGCCATCATCTTGATCGCCAGCATATTCATGCAATGAGAATGACGACAAGTGAACGAACTGCATTTGTTGTGGGTCTCTCAGTTGCAAACAACTTAACCTTTACCTTTCGCATAACCGTCTTAAACTACCATCATGAGCGGTTCTTGTTTGGCGGCATACCGGTTTTGTCGAGACGGCTATGGAGCAGGCACTACCAAAATTAATTTCCTTTTCGTGCTGAACCTTCAGACAGACGCTATGATTGTAACGACCATAAATCATAGTGGGGTGATATACTTGTTAAATTTAAAATTTAAATGTATATTTTAAAAACGTCGTGAAAAATTTAAACCCACCCCACTGTCCAGTGTTCAACGCAATGGTTTTTTGTTCTGGCACTCTAGTTCGGATGCTTTGGGTGCCGCTGTTGTGGCATGCTGCATCTGTGCAACTGGTGTCCAGAACTGCTTACGCTTCTTATGTTGTTAACCTTAGTTAAACGAAAGTAAAATTAAACTCTTGCAAGCCTATTCCTATGAGGATTGGAGAAAGTTTGTGTCAGTTGAGAGAATGCCGCGCACCGTGCAGCCATGACACACCTTGACAGTGGCCCTGATGGGAATATTGATGATGACGATGTTGATAGCCCCCAATGGTAGGTCAATTATATTCCATAAAAGTAACTGATGGTGTTTCTTCTTTTTTTTTTGCAAACGCACCTGATGAGAAGACGTCTGGGTGAATGTCAAAGTATTTGATTTCTTGGATTACTGAAAGGCAAAAAGACATTTCTTATGTTTTAATGTAAAAATATTGAAATCAAATCAATTCAACTTCAAGTTTTTCCTAATGCAATCAAGTTTGTCGTTTTGTGTGTCCTCGAAAAAAAGAAATCGAACAGAACCAAATGTCAAAAAAAAAAAAACAATGCGAATCATGTTAGGTTTGTTCGATGTGCGCTCTGAGCTGTTCGATGTCGCTCTTTTTTTGCTCCGGTGCATTTCCACCGTGTTCGATGTGTATTCAGTACTCGCACCGAGAGCGCTCTAAACCGCCCAAGTTTTTTCGAGGCGGGAATGTCGGAGCTGTTCGAATTAGCTGTTACTATACAACAAAGAGATGTGAATTTACGCGTTCGATGTAGAACCAAACCCAGGGAAATTTTTCAGTTTTTTGACAACTCCGTTCACAGTATGACAAGCACCGGAACGCTCCGGGGCTGGTTACATCGAACAAACCTATTAAGTATGTTCAATGAGAAAAAGTGTAAGTTAGAACAGATCGGAAAAGTAAAGAAGAGAACAGATCAGCACAGACAACACAGATCAGATAGGCAGACAAGTTAGAACTCTGTGAAAACAAAAAACAGGAAAAACAAAGCGTGGAGTTTATGGTCGAAGCCAAATTTTTCCCACTTACCTTTTTCTATGATTGATCTGGTCCAACCACCAATTTTCCATCCATAACTTCTTGCATATCGTTTTCCTCTTCAGATGTTTGAAAATGTAATTTATTAAAGGAATTAGATCTTTAAAAAAAATCAAACAAATAAATAGTTATTCTATTTTATCAGAAAAATAAAAACATCTTTCGGAAATGCCTTAAATGAATTAATTCGCTTAACCTCAAACACACAAAACATATAAAAAGACAAAAAACTAAAAGCAAATACAGAAAATCCTGTTCTTTTTTACGCTAATCTGTATGAAACTGTTCAATAGAAAAAGTCATTGAAAAGTAAGCTAAGAAAAAGTGTAATTGAACAGGAAAACCTTGTACTTTCCTGTCCATATACAGTCCAGCACAGAATCATTGAACAGACTTAGGTATTGTCAACCGAAATCTGTCAAGTTCGGTTTTCACACAAACAAAAACAAAGGCCAATTACGTCAAAACATATTGACATTTCTTCTTAAGGGTGAGTTTAAACTGTATAAGAAGATTTGAACTCAATTGAAAGCAAATGTCATGGAAGTAATCACTTTCAAACTGTTGCATGACACATCTCTGTCATAAAATATCAAAAAATACTTTCCGCAATTGCATAACCTATAAAAAAGCAGCCTTCCCAAGGCCCTTGCTCTTGGTCCCTTTCAATGTTGTAATACTGAAACTCTGCCACCTAAAAAACAAAACAAAAAAAAACAACATCGACTATGGTCATTGGCATTGAATGGACTTGCAGTGCATATTTTCAACATAAAAGTTATGACTTGAAACATAATATAGCTTTCACACTTTCCTTAATATGGCAGTGCTGTTACTGGACGCTTGCTGTCTCTCCCTCTTGCCCCTGAATCTGACATTACACTGACACTCCTCTCGCCCATTCGACCAGATGATGGTGTAATTTTATGCCCAAGGGTATCATCATTCTAAAAAGAAAAATAACCAACCGAGAAGTGTGAAGAAAAGTGAAACTATGTGCACTTGATCTCGCAGTTGGGTCATAAACATTATTTCCATCGTAGTGTTTCATGTTGCACCATTAATGCGAGAGTTCAGATGATGTGCGTCTGGTGCTGACTGGATTCTATTTTTGGATCAACGCAGACTGTTGAAATTTGTGAATGGCGTGCTGGGTGATGTTTGATATTCCATTTGTATTATCATTTCAATTCATGGAAACAGTGGCAGTATTTTGTGTTTGGTTTTTGGGGGAAGTGTGAATTATGCAACGAAATCATAAAATGAGGACTGCTTTCTTGTGGCATACCACAGACTGTTTGCATTACCTTACCTTTGGCAAATTTCACCCATAAGCCACACCATGCTGCCACTGCTGCCGCCGCCGGCGGCAGAGAGTTGCTTCAACGCTAACTGTGTGCACTGCGCATCTCATATTATTTCCCATAAGGCATGTCGGTATTTTTCACCTCGGGCAAGCATCAGATTATTATTTTTCCCGCGAATATGATATAACAGGGATATAGTGGCTTTTGCTGTACACGAGAAGTGTTTGAGTCGCTGTAAGGCAAGTCAAGGCAAGGCAACTCTCTCAAGGAAGAAGCGTCTCATATGCGAGCTGATCTTGTTTGCGGATGACACTAGGTTTTAAGTGAGTTGAATGTTGATGGAGAAACAATAACTACAGACACGGCAGCATTCGGTGGCGATAGAGTTTTGAGTTTCTCATGATCATCATTCACACCGCATCACACGACACTGTTCGTTGAGAAATGAGTGCTACATACCTTCATAACGGGGGAGTTTAAAATCCCATAAATGGGCACAAAATATTTTTGTTGCATCATCCATTGTGCACTTCAACGCGATGTCTATGATTTTGTGATTTTTTTTGGTAAAAATTTACAAACAATTTCTTACTTTTTGGATGACATATAATTGGGTTTTGTCGAGGTTATGAAATATCTCATGATTGGCGATTATTACTAAAGATTGGTAATAATTTGGCGGAATGTCTGCTTACTTTCAAATCTATCTGATAGCTTGGCAGCACTGTTTACAACAATATATTTTTCAGGAAGTCATTTGTTAAAATACAAACTTGAATAACAGTTGCCACTAAAAAATGTAAACGGTTCCAATCCATGCGGTAATAAATATAAAGAGCACAAGCCCCCCGCGATCGTCACTTATTTCATATCAGATTTTCATAAATTAAAAAAATAAAGGAAAAGAATGAAGACTTCCTACAATGTGAATGAAAAGACACACCTAGTGCTCAACCCTTGATGAACTTTTGTTGAAATTTTTCGTTTGCGCATGAAGATCTATTGTGCCCATCAATCCGATAGATAACCACCCAAAATAGAATATTTTTCATTGCGTTATGAAGAAGCGTGTTCCTAGTTTTCTGTCTCCATTTTTTTTTTTTTTTTTTAATGTGCATAGGATCGTCGCGTACTCACGAAAACCAAATTAACCATTTACGGCACGTAAACGTTAATAGTAGTTACGAGTTTGCCTCGTTGGTCGTCTCCCGCTCCGATGGAATTTCGTCTATAGGTAATGCGTACAAACCCATGAAAATTATTAAAATCAAAGCGACAGTATTCAAACAGGCTCATACAATTTACACTCACGATTTCTCGCAGGCACATGAGCAGTGTGCACATAGATACAAGCTCCTTTGAATTGACTCGCTGTTGTGACTCTGGCTGATGCGTTACGCCTGCGTTCTTCAATGCCGAGCACTTATCACTATCAGTAGCAACAATATTTTGAATACTTTGTAAATCAATCACGTAAATCGGATATTTTTCGACGATAGACGAAAGCGAGAGAGATGAACCTTCTTGACAATAGTTTAGGTGCGGTTCGAGTTGGTTTGTGGCAATCATAGGAATGGTAGTAGAATGACACTTCAGAAAAAAGACCGGAGCAATAATAGTTTGAATAGTCGTCTTGCCTTTGTCATGGATCTAATGGAATCGGGGAGAGAACACCCTCCAGTGTATGACGGATTCCAAGAACTTCTATAGGCTCACATGATCATTGAAAACGAACGTGAGCGGCAATTTCCACTTTGCTATGATTTATCAGACTTCAAACTCTTGAATTATTCAGATTTTCATTAAAAATTACCATTTGCCCTGTCAAGTCAATTCATATGATGGCAGGACGAAGGCAACAGTCGCGGTTGGTTGTATACTCGGATCAGTTCAAGAGGCATGCAACGCGTGCAGATAACTATTAACTGCAGCAGCAATTGAAAATATTTTTCGATTTTATTTTTTTTTTTAAAGGGAGCGGGGACCATTCTTTCTCAGGCAATATAAAGAAAGTAATCAAAAAGAACTAGAAAAAGAGTAAAAGCATTGATGTGAATGCGCTTGTAGTTTAAAATGAAATTGAATTTAAAAGTAGCAAAACTTATTCCTGCAACGAGATATGTAAACCGATAACCTGGAATCAAAGTAGGTAGGTACTTATTTTATTCAAGAAAAGTTGTGGACATGTCGCCACTTTTAATTTCCTTCTAGTCAATCTTGAAAGCATTATGAAGCCATCAATACGATACATTTTCCCTATTAAAGGCAAAACAAGTCTGGCGCCATGTTTCTTCCCTCAAGTACTTTATGCCAAGTAATAGATTCGTAGTCTAACCGACTCTTAGAAAACAATTGATAAATATTATTGTCAATCGGATTGATTTTCCATGTTAACGACAGCCAATTTCGTATTCCAAACCATACTCGAGCGCAATTACTAAATAGGGAACCATAAAACTTGGCATAACACAGCGAAACATTGCTACATTGCCTACTTGTGAAGATAGCAAGTAAATATGTTCACTCGCTCGCGCATGCAAATCAAAAAACATAAATAGAAAAACAAATCTCATTGGCAACGCTGATCATGTTCAGTGGCAGAGTCGAAAAAAAATTCCAAACTTTTCCGGGTTAAGTGTTAATATTTGCCATAAGTATTTTGTTTATCTATCCGTGAAAATATTTCTTGCTTTTAAAAGTTCAAGTAGCACATGAGGCGCAAAGACCCATAGCACGCCACAACTACGGATCGCTATAGTAGATATTTTTGTTTTGGAGTCGATATCGCGCCATTGTTCGCCGCGTCACATTCATATTTTTCTTTAAATTCATGAACTGCTTCCTAACAGGGTTCAGACTGAATAGTTGTCGTTTTTATTCTAGGGGCTTAAAAAGTGTTAATTTCAAATTTGCAATTTAGATGGCTCAACATCGGTTTTCTCTGAATCTCAGCTAAGATTTGTTTACGTCAGTGAATGAATACCGTTTGTTTTTTGCATCCTAGTAATGGACTGCTACGTTTTGACAGCCAGAGATGATATAAGGTAAGGAGATGGGAAACAAAGCTGTCAAAATGACAATGTCTACAATCTTTGCACCATAGTTACTGTGAAAGAATTCGTGTTTTTACCAATACTATCACAGTAAATATGGTCCTACCATCTGGGGACTAAATTAACCGGTAAATTTGAAAATTTTCGGTTTAACGGACAAAAGGTGAGTAAAAGTGAGCAGAAGAGGGATGTGTTCAAAAAGATAGTAAAAAAGTAAATTGCGTTTTTTTCCTATTTTCCATGAACAATGATCAAAATGATAATGAAACTTACCTAATGTCTCCTCAATTCAATAGCGAAAAATTGTTATCTGCTAATGAACAAGATTAGTGTGATACTAGTTTAAAATGACGTTTCAAACATGCCTCAAAGGTTATTTTATATGCTGATTCCACTGACGCTAATCATAAGATTTAGCAAAGTAGTTTAAGAACAAATCTTTTATAGGATTGAGCTTACATATTCGTATGTCAAAACTTAGAATTATAGAACGTTTAGTATAATACTACGTTTTTTCTAATCTACTTCGCTAAATCTCGTGAATAGGATCAGTGGAATCAGCATATTCTAACACTTAATACTCTTAACATTGTTCATTAGTGGACTATAATTTTCTGCGTTTCTGCATTTAAACATACTTAATGTAAAGCACAAAAAATATATCTTCGGTGTTAAGTTTCGGAACGCATCCAAAATCATAAGTTCTAGTAATTTCGTGGTGAGTTTAAGAAAATCGTGTTTGACAATTTCAAAATTCAATCATGTAGACAAAAAGAAAAAGAAAATAAAGAAATATGAAAATTGCGGGATCTAGGGAGTGAAACGTAACTCAGAATCCCATCTTGTTACATATTTAATCTTTGTTTGACAGCTGTCAGTGGTCAGTCAACCAGTACCAGTATTTAAATGTAATTCTATTTCAAGTCCGAACCCTAACAGTGAAAAAACGTTGCGCTTTTTGACAAATTAATAAATTTAATTCGTCTGGTAACCGCCTTCTTCCATATTTTTCCGTCAAAAGCGGACGGTGAATTTCTAAATATTGGTTACAGGTGTGGCAAATTGTTTATACTCCTGAAACAATGTGGGATATGGTAATATTTTTATATCGCACGACAAAAAATAGTTGGGCGTTAATTTCGCTCGATCTTGAAATGGAAAGTGGGTCAATTGACGTGCATTAACTTGCATCTTTTTCTGTATTGTCTCGCATCAATTGTGCATACATTAATGACAGGAGGAGGTGCATATAATCGTCGCATCGTCGCTGTTGTCGTGAAATAATGCAAAGAGAAACAATTGATCAAAAATTGTTTGTTTTCACCGAATCAAAAGGTTCACTCAAGACAAATTAGCATACAAATAAGCGGGTGTGTTGTTGTTAAGCCTACGTTTTTGAATTTCATTTTTCTATGATGACAAAGTCTGACTATTTTTTCTTAATTTTCAGTTCAACTTCCTCGAGACTGACAATATTCCATTTATTTAAATATCGAAAGTAACCCAACAATCAAACACAATTTTCACCCAATTTTCTAATCAATTTTCTTTGGAAACTTTCTCAGGATTATTCCAAACTGATTTTCATCCGTTTCACTCCTTATTTTTTCTCAACGTCCATCAGCTCCATCTGGTGCATGTATCTATTTGTATTTTCTGTAGAGCCAAACTAAATAAAGTTAAACATCTCTTTCCGCTCAATGCCACGGTTTCAGTTTACAAATTGAATTTTATGCAGTCTAGCTGGCATCATTCCTATCTTTTCGGTTCGTAGTTTATTCAAAGTCGTTTGCTCTATAAATTCAAGCAATCATGGCAACATAAAAAAAAAATGAAACATCCAAGCCACCTGAGAAGAACTCGGACCGAATCGAAACAAAATGTCTACGAACTGTATGATGGAGGAGGAGTAAATTCATTTTTTATGGACGAAGTAAATCTTGAACTTGAAATCATTCATTTTTCCAGTCTGTTTAGCATCAGGGAGGTGGTGTTTGGACTTGCTTCATTAATCTAACCAATTTGCTTTGACTAATGATGTTTGACAAGTGAATAGAAATAACTTTGAAATGGGTTTATCATTTTTGTGTTTTGTTTTTGACCAAAGATGCATTCTTACACGAATGATAAAATTGTACTGTCAAATGCCGCTGCAGAGTAAAATCGTGGGAAGTTTGTTTTGTTGACGCTGCAAGTGTAAACAATGTTGCAGTGTAAACGGTTGTGATTAATGGTTATTTGATAAAATGACACACAAGCAAAGTGCTGATTTGTTTTTTTTTTAAGACTTTGTAAATGTCCATTTGATTGAAAATTTGTATTTTTCAAAATTATCTACTTTTATCTTTGGTTGCATAATTTTTCAAGAAAAAGTTCTTTCGAACACGATTTTGAACAAGAAATGGTAAGGTGGAGTTTACAGTAAGGTGTTTTGTCCGCATTTGTGTTTGTTTGTTAAAAGCGTCAGAGCTTTGACAGATAATTTGTGACACCTTGGACATTTTTGACAGAAAATTAATCTCATGACATAAACTAACGTTATAAATTAGTGACATTTTAAGTTCTTGACTTTTGTACATTAAGTCAATGCAATTTTAAAAGATCTTACTGATGGAAGTCGTGGAATTCATGTGTTATTAGTATTAAACGTCAACAAAATTACTTGCACAACTCAAATGTCACTGTCAAATTCCAACCGAAAGCTAATGACTAATGTCTATTGTTTATTGAATACTTTCTTATCTCTTATTTTTTATCCAACCTTAAACAGACAAGATTTTCGACAAGCCATTAGATAAAAAAGGTTCAATTTGATTGCAAAGGGGCACTCTAATTGTGCATCATATTTCACGGAACTAAGTGAGTATAAGATGTTAATGGTTTCTTTTCTGAAGCTTGGTGCCAGACGACCGACGACGCGCCGTCGAAGTGTAATAAAAATCCATCTCAATTAGCGTGCCCTTTTTTTGGTGAAATCTATCATCCATTTATGGGCTATTTGCGTCAACGAAAATTTCCAACTTCGAGTGCATTCAAAATGTCTTGTCATATATTGACTCAGCCCTAAAATATTTGTTAAACAGACGAAAAAACAATAAAAGAAAAACCATAAAACACAAAGTCACTAAAGATTAATCATAAACTTACCGGCAAATAGACAACGGTCAGCGGTATACCAACAGTGTCGGCGCCAAAACATTTCGCCTACACCATCTATGAAATAATCTAATAATCCCTTTTTCAAATCCATTAGCATAAAAATGCAACTCCCTATTGTGCTGTCAAGTATCTGTTACCTGTCAGAAAAAAAAAAGTTTTGACAACTTAAACCGAAATGCATATCCATGTACAAACAAACAAACCCAAACAAAACGATTATGCACTGAACTGCCAAATTGACTTTTGCGCTTTGAAGTTTAAACTGTCAAACAAGTCGATGTTATTTTTGACACATGCGATCAACGAGATATGCCCCAATGGAGTTTTGTAATAAAATTCCAATTTTTTTAGTGGGTCTTGGGAGAATATCAAAGGAGAGACTTTATCGTCTGAGTTTGTTATCTAATGACAGTCGCCAAATCGTCTGAGTAGAAGCCCCATCGAGGGAGAGAGCAACAACAACCATGGCTACCAAAGTTGCACGCCATAACAAAGCCAAGCGTCATAACATCTGGTTTCTGTTTTGTTGTTTGGACCAGTGCGAAGGTGCATTTCCGTCGTGCGTCGCAGTTGTTGTATTTGTCATCGTCGCCGTTCGTCGTGTTGGTGTTGTTTTGGCCGGTTGGGCGATGTGATGATGATGATGATGGTCAAGATTTCGTTTGTTTTCATCCGATGTGACGTGTCGAGAGTGCCGTGTGCGTTTATCTCATAAATTAAAACTAAGAAAATCGTCTGAAAAATGAAATGCAGTTTACCAGTTCAGTTAGGAGTTGTTGATGACTTGTTACAGCCAGACGCTTTTAGTGGGCTTGTGTGCGCAATGCCATAGCATGGCGCGTTTAGAGTGAAAGTAAAAATGCACGCGCGTTTGAGAAATGCAACAGGTTAACTATAAAATACATTTTTTTGTCTGTCTCGGGAGATATGTTTGGAGTTTTTTCCTTGTTTTATTACAAAAAAAAAATAAGATAATTGGTTTTGAGAAAAAGTTGAACGTTTGTTATGATGCATTTAGCCTGACTTGGCAGGGGGTTGGTCGCTTGTTAGTGGTTTTTCATTGGTCTGGTGTTGATTGAATTTTAATGAACATTTTTGCAGGAAATTTGATGTAACGTGTTACATTATCGAAACGTTTAAAAAAATTGGTGTTCGTTTTATGAGCTTTTTGTTGGTTAAGTTTTAATATTTAAACAGGTAATAAGTTAAGTTTGTTACGTATCTCCTTGTAAGAGACTTTATGTGTGCAATAAACACGGAGAACTTGTTTAAGTGCGTGACTGAGCTAATCGTAAATGGAGTGAAACTTGGACTGTTTTTTGGAAGCTATGCTTTTTTTCGATTTTCAAGTTTTCCAGTTGAGAAACTTTGTTGTCTGTTCGGGTCAATGAATTCTCGAATAAGAAAAATTTACAGATAAAAATCATCTGCTCATTCAACCTAGCCCATTTTCAGCAGTCGTAACAATTTGTTGCTCTAAAGGTATCTTTTCAAAAATACATCAGAACTCATCATTGTTTCTACATGCATTTGTATGACAGCTTATATCTCATCGCCAATAAATTAACTAAAGTCACACACATTTCTAATTGCAATTTTTATCCCCGACAAACAACTGATTTTCACACAAATGGCTATCTTAAACAATAAACTTTTATTGTTGCATAAATTTCAAATTGATTTCCTATACAGATTTCGTTTTTAATTTAAATTTTTCCTTTTCAACAAACTTATGCATATTCATTCGTGTATCGTAATTGAAAGTGAAAACATTAATTTAGCCAAACCAATCGCATGTCACAGCCTCATCCCATTATAACTGTCCAAAATGGCTATCTCTACAACAATTTCGATAAATCAGCAATTTATTGTGTGAAATGAAAAGTAAATTTTTTGTTTATCAAAGAATCCGCAAGACCGTGAGTCAATAATAATTTTTGCTTTTCGCCGTACGCTAGCGCCATTGATGCCGTCGTCGTCGACTCGTCGTCATTAAGTGGAGAATGTGAAAAATTCAGAAATGAAGAAAAACTTACTAAAAAGAAGGTATTTAATAGTCTGAGAAGAGAAAGCAACAATTCGACTGCTCTCTCTTGAATAATTGTCGCTTGAAGGGGGCTCGTTGTCTGTCATACATTCTTCGTCTGCCTTTATCTTTGTCCCTTGTTTCATGTCTTCTGGTGTTCTACTCGATGTGGCCTCAGCTGTTCTGTGTCTGTACTTCGTAAATTCAAACCCTTTGCTGGCCAAATTAGAAAGAAAATAAAAGTTTGGAGAGGCCGAAAACCCAGTTTCTTTACCTAAAAGCCGGGACTATAAGATGATATTCCATTAAAGAAAACTCCATTGCATTTATCCAACATATTGAATGATCCAAACTCAACGTCCCCATTGATACGGCCTCTCCTCTCTGCCAAAACTCAACAGAGTTAAGTGATTAGCTTGTCCAAACGTATATGATGCCGAGCCGCATCGCTTCACATCGCCGGCATACACCACTTGGATAATCATGCAGGTCGAAGCTGCAGGTGGCATTCAGTTCGTGCCTCTGTTTTAACCAATGCGTTGCTGGTGGAGTTCCAACCTACCATTTGCCGGTTAACATGATAACTGGCATTGCAAATATGTTACTTATGTATAATGCTGCTGTTCAAAATGTGGGCCAATTATATGACATAGGACTTTCATGCTAGACTCCAGTCGACTATTGCTAGCTGATACATATGGAATTCGCCCGAACCAGTATTACATTCGGTTTTGGGTGAAATGCATTAATTTTCTTAACGTATGTTGTCTATCCTCGACTTTTACTCGAGTTATGATTTTTTGCTTAAACTGTTAGTTGCGGTTTTCCCCATATTGATTTGAAAAGGCTTCTGGCCATTTATTGCTAAATAAATTTGAAGTTATGAACAGTGATCCATAATTTGATTACAAATTCTGAGAAAAAGTGAGTTCGCATGTGGTAATTTTTTTGTAAGCCGAATGAAGCCAGAATTATTGCCATATTCAAGAAAAACACGCTAAAAGAATATTAAGTAAGCAAGCCTCGGTATATTTTTATTTTCTAAAATAAATTTGAAAACTTGCGTAGAAAAGCAATCCATCAGACAGCATCAATCCAGTCAAAATTCCGACTAAACAACTCAATCAACAAAAAACTGTTGCCAACAAATTTCAACTGCACCTGATGCAATTCTAAAGCAACACTTAACGAAAGTGACAAACATTTCAAATTTTAAAATTCAACACACAACGAAACTTAACCGTTGCTATGTTGTGCCATGAATTCCTCTTACGAATGCACAATAATGTTGCTTCGTTGTCATGTTGCGAGACTCATTTCCAACACAAAATCTATTCAAGCAACATTTTTCTATTACCGTCACACAAGCCATCGTAGTGTGTCTCTAGCACTCTCGAGAGTCTCAATCTCAAGTAAAATAAACACAGCAACGCCACCACAGAAGTTTATTATTACATACTATGACGAACTTCTTTTTCTTTCGTTCGTCGTCGTCGTCGTTGTTTGCTATACTTTCGTACCGTTGAGAATTGAGATACAAAAATATCTACACACGTCGTCGTCGTCGTATACTCAACGAACAACGAATCACCTTGCCGCAACAACAGCAGCAACATTCAAAACACAATGCACATTTCTTGTTATTATCGCGTAAACCTTCCAAGCGTAAGCACCGACGACGGACTGACTGACGGACAAGTCAAAGAAAAGGAAAAGAAAACAAAAAGTCTATACTGTGAACAAAACAACTTAAAACATCGATTTGGATTTAAAAGAAATCGATGAACTTCGTACGGAAATTGTTAACGAATTTTTTATTTGAGTTTATTGTTTCGAATTTTAAAACATAAATTTTAACCGTCAAAACAGACAAAATTCCAAGAGTGAAAAACAAATTTTCTACATCGATTTGTTTGATCAATAAAAAAGAAGTAAAAACAGTGGAAATTGATTTTTTTGTGTTCGGATTTTGTTGTGGAATTCACCACACTTAAATATTGTTCTTGGTCGTTAAGTGATGGTATTTTGTATAAAAACATTACGCGCGTGTTGCTACAACAAAGTCATAGAAAACGAAAATTAGAGGAGAAATATTTTCCACTTGTGCAAAAAATTTATAAATAAATTAACGCAAAATAGAATACTTTTTCCAAGTTGTGTTGTGCGGTGCTAAAAATAAAATCATTCTGCTTCCCATCTATACCCCGGATAACTTTTGAAGTGCAACTTAATATAAATCGAAAAAAATCCAAACAGTACATAACCCTCTGAATTGTATATAGGTACTGCCGTGAATTAATTTATTAACTCAGCGGTGTCCTTGAAAAAATCTTGTTTTTTTGACTTTTGTACATTTTTAAATTTCCTTCAAAACTTACCTGCTCGGCTTGACTTTATTATACACTTGCTATAATTCAGATTAACGTCGAATAGGTCGCATACATATTTTTTGTGTTTGAATTTATAATTTCATCGTCCTTCGCTGGTATCACTTGAAAACGAAATCAATAATTGTTGGTCTTCGAAAACGAAATTCAAGTGAGAATCTATGCAAACGCCCCAAACATTTAACAATTTGTTACATTTTTGTTCGGTTAATTAAAACGATTTTTCGAATACATCAGTTGTTGAAATCTCTCTCGCTGAACGCTGAGTGATAGTTTGATTTTAATTTATGTATGAATTAATTAATTTGGCAAGAAACAGAGCACAACATCGGTTTGCAGTTGCAATAAAAATTCATCTATAATAGCGCAAACAACATTCAAGAGGAAAAACGAAAAATAACCAACATTTTATCAGATCTCTCAAATGTATCTGATTCAGGTGAGATACGCTCTGCGAAACTGAATAAATTTTGTTATCCATCATGAGTTTTTTTCTTTCCATACGAATCTATTTACAACAATTGGGTTAAATGTTGTTTTTGTTTCTGATTTAATAAACATCTTGAATGAGATGTTGAAGTTGAGGAAAGACTGACGTTCAGTTAATTATATTTTTTGGTTTCTGAGATTGTTTTTTGATGAAAAATCTTATTGGAGGCTGAATTTTGTTGACGTAGGTTCGATATGATCGCATATTCTCATCTGGAAGACACTTTGTCGGTCATGTATTGTTAATTTTAATTTTAATATTTTATGTTGTGGAAAACGAATGTAGTCGTTGGAGTTTTTTGATTACAAGGAATTTTCAGATTGAGCAATAAATGGAAGAAATAAATAAAGAAAATCCACTCATAGGTTGTAAAAAAAAAAGAGAATAGTGCTCTTGACCTGCTTTACAAATTTTCAATGTTTGCCTTTTGCTGTCGTATCTTGTTTTTGCTTTGAGATAACCACAGGGGTGTTTTTTTATGTTTTGCTTACTTTCTTCTTTTTTTTTTTTTTTTTTAAACCTTCAATTTTAACACAAATAAACACCTCTTTTCGATTTCTTAAAGATATGCAAGACTTTCTATGATCGAGCAAAATTTAAACCAAAAATAGACGATCGAATTTCTCTGTGTAGCTCTGTTCAGCTTTATTCAACTTTTGCCTAGGGATCCCAAAGCCGCTCTCTGTGCTTTTTTGTGGAATTGCTTGACTTGGAATATAGTAGAATATAGTTATTACCTATTCGATGAAAACTTGAAATATCTGCTACTAGTTTTGCCTTCGTAGGATAGAACCCATATATTCTTGACTAATTCTTCTGTAACCACTGTAATATGGATGTTTACTTACTTGCTTACTTATGGTGGCGCTACAGTCCAGGTCGGACCAGGGCCTCACCCAACAAACTTCTCCTGCCAGCTCGGTTCTTAGCTAGCTGTGTCCAGCTTCGCACGCCAAGTTGGTTCAGGTCCTCTACCACCTGTGTGCTCCACCGGAGTCGCGGTCTTCCTCTTCTGCGACGTCCTTCCGGGTTGGATTCGAAGACTCTACGAGCCGGAGCATTATTTTCCAATCGCTCAACATGACCTAACCATCTAAGTCGTTGGACCTTTACTTTTCTGGCTAGGTCAGTGTCGCTGAACAGCTCGTACCAGTTCTTGGTTGTATCTTCGTCTTCATTCTCCATTAATGCAGACTGGACCAAAAACCACTCGAAGAATTTTTCTCTCAAAGCAGCCCAAAGCGTTTTCATCAGATGTTGTCATGGTTCATGTCTCTGCACGATACATGAGGACCGGGATGATGAGGGTTTTGTTGAGTGTCACTTTAGTTGCTCGGGAGAGGACTTCACTACTCAATTGCCTTCAAAGTTCAAAGAAGCAGCGATTGGCAAGAGTGATTCTTCGTTTGATTTCAGCGCTGGTGTTGTTGTCTGAGTTGATAGCGGATCCCAGGTAGACAAAGTCCTTAACTACGTCGAAGTTAAATCTGTCTATGTTGACGTTTGCTGCAAGACGTCGATGTTGGTAGTCCTTTCTTGTCAACAGCATTAACTTGGTCTTGCCCTCGTTAACCGCTAGATCCATTTTCCTGGCCTCCGTCTCAAGACTACAAACGCTCCACTAACATCACGCTGTGTTCATCCAATTATGTCAATGTCGTCTGCGTATCCTAGTAGCTGGACGGACTTTTGAAAGATTGTGCCTCTGGTGTTGACGTTGGAGCTTTTCAAGAATGATGTTGAAGAAATCATGACAACGCATCGCCTTGTCTAAAACCTTTTTTAGAACAGCGTGAGTTTTCCATTGTCATCTTACATAGACGGATGAGTTTTTCAGGGATGCCAAAACTAGGCATTGCTCTATATAATTGGTCTCTAGACGCTGTCATACGCGGCCTTGAAATCGTTGAAAAGGTGGTAGGTATCGATTTGAAGTTCCTTGGTCTTATAGGCGATGTTAAAGAGACTTATACCTCTGTAGTTGGTGCAGTTCAGGGGATCTCTTTTTTTGAGGATCGGGCATACGATGCTGAGGTTCCATTCATCGGGCATGCTTTCCTCCGACCAAATTTTGCAGATGAGCTGGTGCATGCTTCTAACCAAACCATCTCCAGCTGCTTTGTACAGTTCGGCGGCTAGACCGTCTGCTCCAGTGGCTTTGTTAGACTTAAGTTAAGTTTAACTGTAAGACGAAGAGCCGGCCAAACCGCTCCTTATAGGTCTGGCTACGAATATGTCGTAGTAGCCCATAAGGTGTTCACTAAGTAGTTCATCCTGACTGGAACTGTAGACGCCACCGTTAATTCCATCCGCTTCCGCCTGTTGAAAAGGAGACATGCCTTAGTGGACGCATACCTCCTCCCCCTCTCTTTCTTTGCTGCCGCCGACAACTTGTCACTGGGGTTGGAACCCAATCTTTGGTTAAATGTACTGGGCACCCGAAGTTCACCACGGGGAGGTATAGAGTAGAAGTTAATAGACAGAGGTTTATGTGGAAGCTTGTGTTCTCTTGAATGCACGTGTCTACCCTTCGAACATTGGATGTTTATCTTCGCCAAATGTCTGCAGCTCCTTTGTTACAATAGAAGTTCTAATAGCTTGGCAATTACGCTGCAAAAATTATTTTTTCATACAAAATATCTTATGACGAATATCACCACCTCTGCCTTCCCGATGAAGTTGTTGGTGTCTTGTTCGGTTCGTCGAATAACTGATCCTTTCATACAATATACATTTTGCCACGCTTACACCCAAAGTTAAGAACTTGTTAAAATTGAAACAAAAACCCTCCGCGCACAGTCAATTGCATAACAAGAAACAAATAAAAATCTTGACAGGTAATTTAAAATTCTATGCATGAATTCATAAACAATAAAACTTCCCACGATAATATCTGCCACTTCAACATAAAACAACTTCTTCATCGTTCCCTGTTTGTTTTTTGTTTGTGCTTTGTTTCATTGTTTTTTCAAAAGATATCAACATTTTTTGACCCCAAGTAACCTTTCTCAAACAGCTGCGATAGTAGCAGCAGCAGCGATGTTGAGAAGAAACGCATTGTTGCCTGAGGCGCAACTCGACCCGCACCGTTTTTCGAGCCCATTGAATCGATCAATTATTGAAAATTAAAGCCCGCCCACATGGTCTAGTAGATTTCCCAAACGAAAAGAGTCAAAAACCTTAAATTTTCCGTCAATTTTACGGCAAACCTTCTGAAGTAGTTTTTTTTTTGTTTTTATTATTTTTTTTTTTTCTGTTAAAGAGTATCGATAGTGACACGCGCAGCACAATGAGCACCTACGCATCATGAAAAATGAGTCCCTACCTCATAATAGAGCTTACATAATTAGGAGGAGATAAAAAAATGAAAAATACGAAATATCTACAAACACTTTATAACAGATCCATTATGAAGCTTTGAGCTCAGGCTCGGTTCGGCGCCCTTACCTTTTTGTAGACTGGTGTTAGAGGAGTGCTCAGCGAGTAAACAAATGCTTTTGGAATGGGGAATGGGAGTTGGAGTTGGGATTAGGAATGTTTTTCTTTTTTTCAAGCCATACATCATTTTTGCGAGACTATAAGCTGCAATAGTGGGGGTGTGGGGACTTAAAATATTTAAGTCTTTCTATTCCTTTTTTTCTGTTTTGAATTTTGCAAAACAAACTTCCAATGACGACAACGAAGCTACCTATTTTGTACGTGACAAAAAAATCATATTGCCCGAGCGACCGACGACGACAGAGGCACAATCGAAGTCTGTAAATATCGAATGTGTAGACATTTGCGTTTGAAAAGTGACATTTTACCTCTTCCAGACTATGCGACAGTGATGACTTGCGTTTTTTTTTCAACTGTTTTTCTGTCTTTTAGCTGTACCGGCCGTAAATCTTGGAATGGTTTTGTTATGCGACTGCAACTTGGAACATTTGATTTGTTTTTTTATTGCTTTGTTCACAGTTTTCTGATTTATTTTTGAAAAAAAAAAGAAAGAAAACCAACCATAATAACGACTTAACTTTGGCGGCATTTAAATGAACTGCTGTTTTGAGATTTTAAGATATTTAAGTTGCGAATGGCTTTGTTGACAGAAATAATTAAGAGGCGACCGTTTATTATTATTTTTTTTTTTTTTATGCGACTTCAAGCGGTCACTCAGTGAGGCGTGTGTGCAGGTTTGAAATTACAAACAAGCAACAAACGGGTTAATAGTGGGCTAAGAACCTTAGAACTTTGTTTCGCTTCATAGTTTATTTTGGGTTTTTCGTCAGTTATGGTAAACATTTTTGTTGCAGTTTTTGTTTTGTGACAGTCTTGTTTTGAAGCTCTTTGAAGTTAAAAGAGGTTAATAATTTTTTAAGGAAAAAGAAGACTCGCCTTCTATTTGGACAACAGTTAAAAAGGTTTTGTCATTTGAAATATGAAGTAACTTCTTTTTTGTAGGTTGTTGATAATATGCGTTGCTTAATTTTGTAAATTCGCGTCATGTTGAATGATGTAAAAGCTTTGGAATTTGCGACCATTAAAACAAAACAAAATCTAACTAGAATGTAGGTACGATTTGAATTCCAACCCGTCGAAATCCAGGTATCAGATCATAATTCTACCTCAACCCAACACACTTATAATGGTCAAAGCCGTTATTTGGGATTTGACGTTTTATTTTGTTTGTTTTTAATGCTGGCCATCTGGCACTACAGTGATGTCACTTACTTACTTAAGGTGGCGCTACAGTCCATTGTGGACTTGCGCCTCAATCAACAGTCTCCGCCAGCCAGCTCGGTCCGTAGCTAGCTGTCTCCAGTTTTGCACTCCAAGTTGATTGAGGTCCTCTTCCAGTTGAGTGCGCCACTTGAGTCGCGGTCTTCCTCTCCTCCTACGTCCCTCGGGAATAGTGTCGAAGGCTGTCCGGGCCGTAGCATTGGTGTCCATCTGCTCTAAATGACCGAGCCATCTGAGTCTCTGGACCTGGTCCATGTCGGTGTACAACCCGAAAAGTTCGCTGTTATATCTTCCTTTCCTCTCGAAACAGCCCAAGGCACGCATTCATCCGATTTTGTCAAGGTCCATGCATCTGCACCATACAGCAGGACTGGGATGATGAGGGTGTTGTACAATTTTTACCTTAGTTGCTTACTTAATTGCTTTCTTATCCCAAAGAAACAGCGATTAAGAAGAGTTATTCTTCGTCTGATCTCGGCGCTGGTGTTATTGCCCGTGTTTATAGCGTAGCATAGGCAGACAAACTGCTCTACTACCTCGAAGTTGTATGCATTTATTTCTATTGTGACGTTCTGTGCGAGCCGCGTTCGTGTTGGGTGTCCTGTCTCGAAGACAGCATATACTTCGTTTTTCCCTCATTTACCGCTAAACCCATTTTTGGAAGACAGTGCCTCTGGTGTTGACGGTGGAGTTCTGCACTATCTTCTCAAGAACGATATTAAAGAAATCGCACTACAGTGCATCGCCTTGCCTGAATCCTTTTTTGACGTCGAAAGATTCCGTAAGCTCGTTGCTAACGTTGATGGAGCAACGTGAGTTCTCCATCGTCATTTTGCACAAGCGAACGAGCTTGGCAGGGATGCCAAAGCTAGACATAGCTTTATACAGTTCGTCTCAGACGTTCACATATTACGGCAGAGGATCTTGTAGGCGATCTTAAGTAGACTGATTTCTCTGTAGTTAGCGCAGTTTAGAGGATCTCTCTTTTTCTGGCTTCTCTTCAATGTCGAATAAATGTTTCGCCTTTTACAGTGATGTCATTACGTTAAAATCCTTAAAAATTCGGTTTGTTCCCCGTTCATATAGTTCCATACTTCATGCATTGTAAATCAATTACATTTTCGTCGGATGAATTGATGTAAGCCTCACAAATTAAGATCAAATTAATAAAAATAAATGTTGCCTCATTAATTTCTCTGTAAACAAATGTAATTCATCATCGAGCTGCAATTGACTTGAATCAGTTCAAAACAAAACAAAATCCATTAGAAAGCTCAGCAGTTTTATGGATTTGGAATTAAGGCAGACGATATTTTGCAGTTTACTTATTTTCCAATTGAATTCTGCTGTGTTGGCAGACTTAAATAGAAAAACTACTTGGAAATCCGTTTTTTCATTGAATCGAATTTGTTTCGATAGCAGAAAAGATTTATGTTGCTGGGTAATGTGCCTTTGACTGCCTAACGATAAAAGGCTGCAGCTTAGGGACTTAATTGGGCTTGTTAAATCGATTTACTTCGGATTAGGGTCGATTTTCTATGCCTTGAAACTAATTTGTAAACGAAATTATTATTGAAGGTTTTGTATCTCTTATTTTATTTCAATAGCATGACCTTTTTGAAAAAGTAATCAAACAAACCGATTTAATGACATTGTCAAACGTCATTCCGTCTGAACTTTTCTGACTTTTGAACTGTTTGATTGTTATTAACTTTGTGGTATAGAAAAATCGAATAAATATTATATGATTCATTAAACGAGAATTTCTGGCCTTCACATCCTTGCGAAAGAATTAATAATGAAGGCAATATTTATTTAAAAATAATTACTCCGCAACATTAAATTTTTCTTTATTGTTCTCTTTAAACTAAATGTTTTTCCACGGGGACAGTGAAACATGGAAATTAAGAATACAAAAAAATGCATGTGTGTGGCCAAAGCAATATTCACCAAAATACTCGCAAGCTTTTATATTTTATTTGATTTCTGTTTTCATTTTAAGATTTTTATTTGCCAAACGAACAAAAAGACAAATCACTTTGGCGAAATGCCAGTACTCATTTTGTGAGTGATGCAAAAAGGCGTGTGTTCGAATTTTTTGAGACGGAAATTCTGTCGCAACTGAACGAAACCATTCAAAGTGACGTTAAATGCGAATTCGATTTTCGAAATCAAACAATAAAAGAAACAGCGAGGTTATTTGGAAAACTAATGTTATGTCTCTAAATAAATTCTAAGAAGTTGTGAACAAAATAACAAATATTTTTGCCAGACTATTTTGAAAAATATGTGAATATTGTGTAAAAAAATTCGTTCCCACGCTTCTATCATTATAACCTATTCCATTCGAAGACTCAAATGTAAATACCTAAAAGTTATACCTTGACACCGTCCATGAATATTCAAAACTTGTAATTCTCTGATCGCACAAAAATACCTTATTCGATTACCCAATTAGTTCAAACAAACACAAATGGTTTCCCGAATGAAACTATATTTTCGTTGACAGTTGGCTCTTTATCGACCAAAACAACACACTATGGCCTGCCAGAGAAAATACCATGCAAACCGCACCTCGAATTTCATATTCCCATTCCCAGTGCAAGACAGATGCTAGGCTTTTGGCATTAAACTGCAAGCCAGAGCCACCTACCCATAAGGAACTCAAAAATTGCAAAGTTACTTTACAAAACCGACAAGTGGACTTGGATAAAAAAAAAAATTATACACACCAACAAACAAAGCAATACCAAATGTAGCTTACCTTCGCATACTTCCAATGCAATGTCGAATACCGTTTTTGTAGAAAACACCTCAACTGGTTGAACAAACAAAACTATCAAAATGCAATTCGTTCAAATATCTCAACAATTCCACAAATGTTTGTGTTTGTTATCGATATCGATGAAAAATGTTGAATTTCAATTAGTTTGACAGGCGTTGACGAAAAGGCTTGTATTTGGACGGGGTACCTCAAGTGTATACTCTTTGACCCGGTTTATTTCGTTTAATGAATTCGTTTGGATTTGCATTTGTGGTTGGCATGGTAAATGTTTCAAACACCTGCCCTTTTATTCGTAGCATTGTTGATAAAAAAAAAAAATTATATTCAAACGAAACAACGCATGTGCGTTCTGAATTATTAAGATTGTGTACCTTCAATTCGAGGGATATAAACGAAGGGTTTGTTGGTTTCACAGGTAGCGATGATTTTTCCTTTCATATTTCTTTATTGTTTTAGGATTCCTTTCTTCTTTGTAAGGACTTCAGATTGATGATTGCTTTTCATGTTAGTTTTTTGTCTTCACTTTTATTGCGTGTGATGAGTTTTATTGCTTCTGTTTTTTAATATGAAATTAAACTTGAAAAGAAATCAGCACGCAATGTACAAACTACAGGGTGGTGTTTCCTAATTATTTGCTGTAAATTGCCATCCTTCCAGGAAAAATGTTTATCTGCGTTTCAGTCGGTACAATGTCATGAGGCTTTGGTGAATTTTATAAAAAAATAACGCGTTCCAAGAATACCTACAACGGTTGTATAAATACTTTTCTGGTATTGTTCAAATTTCAAAATCTTCAATCCTCTTAAATAGCCGTTCTCATAAATCTTCACATTTGGAGTATTTATTCGTAGACATCTAATCTTCTAACGTAAATCAAAATACGTCTCCTGAGTCGAAATAACAAAAACAAACTCTGCACCCATATTGGATCCAATCTCAAAAACACAACAAAAAATATTTAAATTTCTCCAAAAACGATGACACCCAAACGATAGCATTCAAGACGGCAACCCCAAAAAAGGAAGCCAGCATCCATTAGAGAATCAATAAACACTCAAGCTATATTTTATTTTCGGATAAAATGAAAATAAAAAAAAAAACAAAACAAAACAAAATTCCATCGGGTCATCGGTGATTCAATCCATTGAATTCAAATTTGTCACAAAGGACAAGATAAACTCTCTGATGCTGTTTAAACAATAAACTAACGAAATTCTTTCGAAAAACCCAAACAAGGGGTCGGTTTGAAGAAAGGTGTGTTCGATTTTATCTCCATTGCCATTGCAATGTTTGGTGACCAAAACAATATACATGCCAAAAAAAAAACTATCGAATTTCGATAAACCGCAAAAAAAAAGAGCAGAAAGAAGGACAGAGTATGAAAAACTCGAACTACGTTTTTTTTGTCTGAAACCCGCTGCGGTCAGGAACCCTTAAACCTCAAAAACTCGCTAGACGCCATGCAATGTACCTAACTAATGATTTTTCAAGTTTGGAATGTTTTGTGAAGCGGGTGGCAGACACCAGTCGAAGTAATCACGTTAATAATTGATGTGAAAATGATTGATGGGTGTGGCGGGTTATCGTTTCGAAATAAAATTCTACCTGTTTTATGGAGCCAAAGATAACTGAAACGAGATGGCACAAAGTAATTAAGACGAGACACGAAACTGAGAAGCCAGCTATAAAATCAGTGCTTAAATGTATTTTAACTGTCATTGGGAATTTTAATTGACGTTTGTGTGGACTTGTTAGATTTCAGTTAATTTATCGAACCGAACATTTAGTTGTGATTGATTGTGAAGCTGAGATTGATAGCTGAAGATGGAGATACTGATAGAATTCGTTGGCCCTTTTTATTATTTGTTAATGAGAGGAAGGTCGAGAATTTTGACATTTCCTAGAATTTTGAGGTTAGGTTTGTGAAAAAAAAGACTTTCAAATAAAAAAAAAAAAAAACAAACAGACTATGGAAGGTTTTGCCCAAAACTGTCACTCTCTTTGTCACAATTATTCAAATTCCAAAAGTGAATTTTGACACTAAAATTATTGAAAGTAAAGACAACAACGACTTAAAAAATTAAAATGCGCTTATATTCTACAAAATAATTCTTGTTACATTCCCTACGATTTTTTGAGACAAAAACACCCCCGCTTGACATTCAACTTGAAGTTTGTAACTTAAATTTATGTTGCAGAAGTGAAAAAAGTAACAACTCGCTCCCACAACCAAAGCAAGTTAATTTATTTATCCATTGAACTGAAATGCAGCGGTGTATCTAATTTCAAAATAAACACCGGACGGCGACAATGGTTAGTCTGCAAGAAGTCGAACCATAAAGACAACAATGGACGATGCCAGCGCCACCACGCACGGTCAGCAAAACACCATACCACCTTCACTGCCAGCCCAACCATCGCGTTTCAAATTACAGGTGCTAAAGAATTGCATGTCTACGTGGACTGTCGAGTCGATGTCACGAGGTAGATTTACTCTCAACGCTGAAAAATTGCTGGTGGTATAATTTTGCAGGAAAACTTGTTTTGCACCAACAAACGGGCAAATTATCGATTTTACTGAACTTAGTAATTTGAGCAACAAAGTCTACAGATTCAAAAACATAAAATACCCTGAGCATAGATTTCGCTGTGGTAAAGTGATAATTATTGTTAATAATATTCGAAAAAGGGTGTGGCGATAAATTATTTAATTCCCACCCAGACAAGGGACCTTGAACTGGTAAAAAATTATTATGATTTGTCTTTTTTCATGGTCAAACAAATTCTGATTTAGGAAAACAAAAGTCCATTAAACTGTCAGACATTTGAATATATCCCTAACTGACGAAGAAAAATTTAAATCATTAAACAATAAACAGGATAACAAACCCCAAAGACTAATCTATCTTCGAAAAGGTATTGCCATCATTTATATTGTTCTCGATAAAAACGAACTCACCGACTTACTCAACTCATCTCTTCTTCGTCCATATAATCGGCCTTCATTAGAATTAATTTTTAACTGTCTTCTGGAGCGTTAATCCTAATAAATCATTGGAACCAGTTTTTGTTGCATCTTTTTAAACAACAATATGGGTTCTCATATATTCATGTGTTCATCCTTGTTTTGATATTTTTCCACACCCCCAAGTCTTTGCTATGGAATTCATCATATCGATGGAATTTTCCACACCAACCACTGACATCTTCAATTGGTGACGCTGACGCGCTCTTGTTGCGCATGCGCACGTGATAAAAAACATGCATCATCAGAGTTCTCCTCTTCATTACTTATCGTCTTTCTTTTTTAATTCCAAGCTGGGAATCGTTTTTGATCTCGTTTGATCCCACCAACCTGCATCAACATTACACGAACATGAATCTAGACCTTGAAAAGGCATCTTTGGGATACATGGGGACTTCAATGTGAAGCTAATTAACCCCACTTCTATCTGTCGCTCAGGTGTAATATCTTAGATCGTTTTAACGACGAGAGGATTAGATACCTACTTTGCTCTTCGTTGATCCTTTTATTCTTTCCCAGGCGTAATTTTATGACGTTACTAGCTTATAATATATGGACGGATCTTTTTAAACTGTTCTATCACACCTATTGATCTGTGTTCTTTACATCAGACGAGAAATAAGCCAGGAACAGGTTTGGCAGCCAGAGCATGGATGGTTGGTTTCTAGTAGCAGCTCACTTTATATTGATGGTAATTGTGATCCAAGGAGGCGATAAAGATTCCTTTATGTTGGACATACTCGGTTTTGTTTGTGTATTTTTTTCTCTCTTGTTCTGTGTTAAGTTGGTGTACTCGGGTTAGCTCGTAATTTTATTGTGATAAGCTTTTAATGAGATTTTTACTTCACATTGATTTAATGGGGATTTTTATTACTTTGTGGTGTTCCATAAGGCTGCCATTATGGACCTGTTCTATTTATATAATCCATTTTATGCTTCAATAATTCATTACAATCGATGATTTTAAGAAGATTTTTGACATTCCACTTTTTGTCAATTGAATCATAAGTGTGTGATATTGTTCTAATGTTTTCTCTTTCTCTCTTTCGTTTCAGGTAAGCTTCATCTGTCTTAACAGAGATACAAACCCATATACTCAATTAAATTTATCGTAAGTAACAATACGAATAACTCCTATTCTTTCAACCATGAAGCCTAAATTGGCTGTGGACGGATATTACTTATTTTGAAAAATTTGCTAAACAACATTTTTCCAAAGATTTTTCTGCGTTTAATGGAAACCTTTCAACGATAATTCCTTTTTTTGATTCATTTCGATGCGTGGTTCCCTGTTCAAGTTGGCAAACATACCTAATCCAAAAATCGATAAACGTAGTCGCCGTCGTCGTCGTCGTCAGTCAAACTAACCTTGTAATAGTTTTGTTTTATTTGCTTGAAGGTTTACATTTTTTACAGGTGAAATGTGTCATTTGTATAAAACAAACATTATTGCGAACGAGACATTTTGTGTGCCGTCATAGTCGATACATTGTTGATATGTGTTGGCGTTAATCGTCTATCAAGTTCGATTTTTTTTCCAGATCTATTGGGAGAATGAAATGGCAAAATGTAAAGTAGAGCAATATCAGAGTAGAAGTTGAAGGTTGGGAATTCAAGGAAAAGTTCTAACTAGAACTTGTTGAGATATGTTTTTTTTTTTTCGGTTCCAACTTAGTTCTTCTTATAATTTTTAAATTCGCACGCAAACAATATCTGACACACGTTTAATTCTATAACCTCAGCTCTCTGTTCCGGTGGGAAATATTTTCAAAAAAATTATCCTCTCCACAAAAAAATGTTTTAATACAAATAAATCTAACCCAAGGCCGGCAAAGAGGGAACATTTTCCTCTACGAGCAAACACCAACTTACAACTAAATTGCATTATTATGTACCTACCTTCACGAAGGGATCCGACGGATGTCGACTATTTCCGGTTTCGGTAATGCCAACTAATTACCACACATTAAAAATGTCAAAGAGAGGAAGTAAAATAGTGAGAAGGAAGTATGATATGGGTGCATGCCGGTGCCACAGACTAGACCAGGTATGAGGGTTGCTTCTGATGCATTTGAAAGGAACAAATCTTTTTACATAACCAACAAGCGAAACAATAATTCACAATAGCTTTTTTGTGTTCTTTATCAAAGAAAAATAATGTCACAGTGTATTTTGTGGCAACCTCATTTTAATAATGAGAACGACCGTAGAAATTGTACACTGTGTTGTAGAAATAAAAATGAGTTTTGCTTTGAAAATCATTAAATGCTAATGCTTCCATTTTGCAATCTTTTCATTTGAATATTGACACTTGTTGATGCAAGTTTTCAAATTACACCTTTTTGACGTGTATGAAAAGAAAACGTTCAGCGACAATATCATAATTTGCAAAGAAAAAGCTTCAATTAATTTTGTATAAAGAAATTTCAAACAAAAGCGTCCATTCCACTTGTCGCTCATTCCGGCTGTCAAATTACTTCAAATTGCCTGAACGTAATTCCACCACTCTTCCGTAACAACATAATTACACGAATTAAAATTGAACAAAAATAGTCAACAACAAAGACTTTTATATTGTTCACGTTCACGGTCAATGTCAAGTTAAACGTCAACAAACAACCGCAAACGCAATGGTTTGGAAAATGAGTTTTTCATCTCCTCGTGTTTGGCACGAAAACTTTTCGACCATGCAAAAGAGTATGCAAAATAAAGCGAGAAGCAAAAATGAAATATACGCGAAAAAATTATGACACAAGCAAAATGTCAATGCAGATGCGTGATAAAATTAATCACACGCCTCAGCGATCACATTAAAGCATCAGAGAGTAGCTATTTCGACATTTTAAAAATAGTTTCTAAATACACACTTCCATAGGAAAATTGAGTTTTTTCTTGTTTTCGTGAAAAACTGCGAGCGTGTGAATTCAAACTTTTTGCAAGACTAAATTTTTGTTTGCAGAATTTATTTTGTAATTCGCCAAAAATGTCTGCCGTGGGAGAATGTGGGTATTTCAAGGTTATTCGAAAATTATTTCCGTTTTGAAAAATTCAGAAAATCAAGTATTCGAAATCGAATTCTCATGTCACAAAGAAAGGGGAAATGTTTATTCGACATCGCCTAAAATCATGCAATGAAGTGTATATCAAATTTGAAACAGAATTCAAAAAATTTCCAGAATTTTTCACAAAATTCAACTTTAAACCGTTCAGCAACCAACCCCTTATTTAAATTGATGGTTGTTTTGTGTGTCGTCGTGTGCCTTAAAATGCGTGCAAGCTTGTATGACAGAAACCTTTAAAAACGGCCGCGTGAGGTCGATCGTCCGTAGATAATTTATGAAATTTAATGATGCTGTGATTCAACACGCATATAAAACAATGTTCAGGTTAAAAACAAAATAGTTTTTCTTATGCTAGAAAAAAGTGAGGGCGGTTGGGTGTTGTAGGGTCTGGGGGCGTTGTAACTTTTCCAATATCGCGAAATAGTAAAAGTTGTAGCCGAGACCACCATAGATTACAAGCCACCCTCGAAAAAGAACTCGTGTTATGATGATGAGTGCGCGTTATTGAAAAGAGAGACGGAAAATGCACGTTTGCAGATGCTGCAACGGAAAACAAGAGCAGCAAGAGAAGAGTACCAAACAAAAAGGAGTAATGAGAGAAAGATCCTGCGAAGGAAGAAAAGAGCATCCGCAGTTTCTCAGCTCAAAGATCTAGAAGAGTCTCGTGCCATTAACAATACCCGGCGTTTCTTTAAAAGGTCGAAGCAATTAACTTCTGGTCATCAACAAAGTGTGGGCGGAAGAATGCATGCCCACTGACTGGTCGATAAGCTAGCTACATCGGCACGTACCAGTGTGGCTTAGGCCAGGCAGAACAACGATAGACCAAATATTCACACTGAGGCAGATCCTGGAAAAGACCAACGAATTTCAAGTCGAAACCCACCATCTTTTCATCGAACTTAAAAGATGCGTATGGTAGCATCCACCGCCAAGAGCTTATGATAGCGATGTCTGAATCGGGATCTCAAAAAAACTGATCCAGCTGTTCCGCTTGACGCTAAACAATACGTAGTGCAGTGTGCAAATGGGTAACAGCTCATCCGAGTTATTCCAAACACGCGAAGGGTTAAGACAATGAGATGCGTTGTCATGTGACTTCTTCAACATAGTCCTGGAGCAGATAGTGCGCAAGTCAGGTGTGACACTATATTCAACAAGTCCACCCAGGTGCTAGGCTATGCGGACGACATAGACATCATCGGTCGATCCAAGAGAACTGTGTTTGAGGCCTTCAATGAGGACAAAACAAAGTACATGCTGTCAACAAACAAAGTTTAGGAGTTCACGTACCTTGGAACAAACATCAATCCCACAAACGACACCTTAGTGGAGATCCTAAGAAGAGTTACCCTAAGAACCGCTGCTGCTTCGGGTTGGCCAAAAAACTGGGTTCAAAACTCCTCAGTCGAAAGACTAAGTGTCTGCTATACAAAACTTTGATTTTACCAGTCCTACTCTACGGCGCCGAGTGCTGGACGATAAGTAAAAAAGGGCACTTTCAAAAGAAAAATTCTTCGACGGATTTTTGGTCCGGTATGCGACGATGGCTGTACCAAGATGTGGATGTTGTTCAGAAGGCCAAGAAAAGACGACTACATTGGCTCGGCCACATCGAGCGAATGGACGACAATGCTCCAGCCAAGAAAGTCTTCTCATCCCAGCCCCAGGTTCGAGACGACAAGGAAGACCGAACCTATGGTACAAGGACCAAGTGGCTGCGGATGCCAAAGCGCTTGGTTTCGGCGACTGGATAGTAAATGAGAGGGACCGTTCCCGATGGAAGGCTGCAGTATCTCAGGCTGAGATCCTTCATGGATTGTGAGCCGGATAAGTAAGTAAATAAGAAAAAAGGAGGCGTAGACATTCAACAGGTGTATTAACCTTTTGACGAATTTTCTCTTTTTTTAGAATTGGTATTGAATGTTTTGCAAGCCAATCTGACGACCTTATGTAGCTCACAATTTAAATTCCAATTAATTCTTTTTGCATAACTTTTATTCATTAACTTTGTTAACCGTATTTCTGGCTAATTAAGCTTCTTGATGAAGATAATCTTTTTCAATGTAAAATCAAGAGTTTTTTTTCTTGCTTGTCCCACAAAAGAAAAAAAAAACAAGCCAACTTGACAGCCAAATTATAAACACATCAAACAACTTAACAGCTTTTGAACAAAGTATTACTTCTTAATCATCTCGAACATGCCGCCATCGTAGTTTTTTTTTTTTCGTAGTCTATGCGGCTTCTTTTAAATTTCTCCAAGAAAAGAAAAACAACCTGGAAAAAAGTTAAACCTTAAACGATTTTGTTTCTTTTTAATTAAAAACCATTACTTCAAGAGTGTAATAGCCGGATGGCCAGCCACTTCTTGGTTCATAGAAAATTATCGCTCATTGAGATTTTGAGTTTTTTCTGTTGATAATTTTCCTATAACAGGTACAAAGCTTTGACTTACGTATACCCGTTCAAATGCTCGCGAGGCTGAGTACAACTTTCACTCTCGCTGGTGCTGTCATTTGTCGTCCACGCGCTACGCTTTGCGTCGTTGCTAGACATCTTGAAGGTGTGGAAACGATCTTCAATATCGATTAGATAATCTCATCATCTTTTTTTCTGTCTTCTCAATTTCAATTTTTATTTGATTTTCATAAAATAAACACATCAAACTTGATATTATGATCAGTACTTAGTTTATGAATTTCAAATCAGACATTTGCTGTGAATTGAATTTGCTCAAGTCTCCGTCAAGCCATCAAACTAAATGTTGTTGTTTTTGATCCCGGCAAGATCGTTGTTGATGGTTAAAAACCGGCTTACGATTAACACATGCAGCACAAAGTGTGACCGACAAACGTGTAGTTCGTAAACGTTTTGCTTGTTTTCGATTAGCATCGGACTGATTGAGCATCATGTAACTTTATAGATTAGCCATGCACATACTCGTAGTCTGATTGGGTCAGTCAAGAAATAAAATTTAACTGTAGAGTAGGTATTTACTGTTTGAAAAACAAATTTGGGCTCAAGATAAATAAAAAGTGGGATTATCTTACGGTTTTATAGACTAATTGGATTTTCCATGCTTTACATAAATCGCTGCGGATGAAATTGTGTGAGAAATGTTGATGCAACATTTGGTTTGATTTTGATTGTTAGGTTTCAATAGTTGTCGCCACTTTTATTATTGATTGGATTGATTGATTTCAATTGATATTAACGGAAGTGACGTTTAAGTCTTCACATTGTTCTTGCATTTATATGCTTTTGTGTGTGCCTTAATTTGTTGTTCGTTCTTTCCACTTTATCAAAAAGCTTCCCCAAAACTCTGTTGAAATACTTATAACTTGCCTTAAGTCATGATTATAAAAAATGAGTTCATTCACGTTCAATGTCAACTTTCTGGAAAATTACTGACTGGAATTGAGCTCAATTAGGATTTTATGAAGACCAATTTAACTTAAATCTGCCAAAACAAAACAAACAAACACAAAAACATACCAAACAACTACCAATTACAAAATGACCAAATTTTAAATTCGAAAAAAAAGACGAAAAACAAAATTAATGACCCCAATTATATTTACAATGACTCGTGTCGAAAAAGGCTAAATAATAAACAAAACTTTGACATATACAGACCATTAATATAAATTTGGTACTCGAAAAGCTTAAACTTTCGCAACAACGTGTTCATTTTGTTTACTGAAGAAAGGAATATTTATTTAAATATTTTGCAAATTAATATTTTACGTTAACATTTTTTCTGTTGTCGAAAAAGTGATAATTTTGTTAGACCTGAACAGATTGTCAATAGCTTGCAAACATAATGGCAAACCTCCGTCACAAAAAAAAAAATATTTCCTCTACTTTGTCAAATTTCACCAATTTTGTATATGTACTAGAATTAACATAAATTGGTTTTGTTTGTTGAGAGTACAGGGTGGCTCTTTATTGTTTAGATTTTAATTCAATTATTTGAAAACCATACGTTAATCCAACAAGAGTACAAAATACTTCGCATTGAAATCAATGCCTTAGGCTGAAAACACACCGAAGCGGAAAAAACGTCTTTTTGTCTTTCGACAAAAAGTCGTGTCGTATTCTACCCCAAACCGAGGCCGACAAAGACAAAATATCTTGTCTTTGTCCACTTCGTTGTATGTTGCTCCTATACAACCTATACAACTGACACTTTTTTTTGTCGATTTCTGTTTGTTTGTCTTGTTCACTCTGGTGTGTGTTACTTCATAAGACGGTGTATAGTTTTGGGTGCTGACATTTTGTCCCGTACTTTTTGTCTTCTTCGGTGTGTTTTGCTCCTATACAACCGTATGTATTTACTGCACTGCAAGGCTTTTTGTCGTGTAGTGTCGAGCGGACAAAACTTTTTGTCTTGTCGTGTGTTTTTCGGACACAACCTTAGACACATATAATGACAGCTTACATAATTTGACATTTGTTACTGCATCCACTATACAATTCATAGCATCAGCCCGAACAAGGTTATAAATGAAACAATGCTAGATCTATACAAATCAAATCGTGACAGAAGGCAGTAAATTGATGTCAATTTTCTCTAATTTCAGCACAATGAAATTATATTACCACATAAGGCTACGCTTCTTTATTGTTGAATTAAACTCTTAAAACCTACACAGCGGCAACTCGTCGATTAACACCCAAATGCCCCCACCCTCAAGCCAGACTCATCTGAACTTCATCTCTCCAAAAAATTCGATATTAAAATGTCAGACCAAATACCACACAGACAAGTTCTCATCGGCTCAATCGACATTGGCATCTCAGTGGTTAATAAACTTTTGACTTAATCGGTAGCTTTTTCGCGTCGCGGCTCTTTCGTCGACTTCATCGTGTCGCATTCGAAAGAAAAAACCACAACCCGGGGTCAATTTTGCAGACTGACGCAACAGTTATGTTGTTTACGCACAGTGCTCTTTAAATTCAATTGGAATGGAACACGAATCACCGTTACAATGTAAATAAGGAGATTAATTAAGAGTGACAATCCTAGGACAAGGTGAACGCAATATAACACAAAAGAATAAGAAGCAAGAGAATAAAGTGATAAAAATATGTAAATGTTCTTTTGTATGAAGACATTGACCAGTTGACGCGCTGTTCTGACAGCTACGAACTGTTAAATTGTTTATTTTTGTTGTTGTCCATTTTCACACAAATCCGTCAATGGCGACTCAAGTCTGATGTTCCAACTTGCTGTTCCAGATTTCCTCGAGCATAACATAATCCAGCTAATGTTCCATTTGAAGTACATATAAATTCTACAGCCGATGGTCTTGTTCCAAAAGTACTTGGCTTAAGGTTTAGTTTCTTTTTTTTTTTCTTTTTTTTGCCTTATTAAGTTGCTTAGATACAAATCGCGACCAGATGCAAATAAAATGACAAAACTGGATTTGTGTGTATTTTGTTGCTGTCTACTTTGTTGTAAGATTTGATTCGCAAGTATATCAAACAAAGCTTTTCAGTTCACTCGGAACTTTTAACCTACGCGGGTGACCGCATGTTGTGAGAATCGTTAACTTTGTGCGGTAAAAAAAAATATTCCATAAGAATAAATATTTGCCCAACTGTTAAATTTTGACTTGAACAAGTTGCCTGTGAGATTTACATAAAACAAAAAAAAACTATAAAAGGTACTCTGGATTAGCCTTGACGATATGTGATCTCATGTGAAATCTTTTAGCAAAGACGAAAAAACAAAAATAAAAACGTTTATAAACAAAAGAAAAATGTATTGACTAAAAATAGCGTGAAAATAAAACAATTTTAATATTTCCCAAGGAAAAGTGAAATCAGAAAAAATATTGAATCATAAATGTATGATAATTGTAAACATTCCGTTGCAGTTGTTGCTGTCGAATTATTCAACATGCTTAGTATTATTCAGGTGGGTTATTTTTTTTTTAGGTTTCTTTTAAATGTAGATACTAAGAATGTATACAAATTAAATACCTGAATCAGTTGGTACTTTTTCAAAAATATCTTAAATGGGTTGCAAAAGTTAATTAGGTTAGGTAAAATTGCATCCGAATAGTTTTCTTTTTAAATTTAATGTTATTAACTTTGAACTCGCAGCATAAATAAGGTTTTTCTATTTTTATTAAAATTGGTGTTGCAGAATTATAAACATTTCGGAAAAAAGCACATGTCGAAAGATGTGCTGGTTTTTGGTCATATGCGAAACTTGGAGATTCTAAAATTCATAAATCAAAGGTTAGGTTAGTAAGGTGGGGTGGGGTGTGCACTATGTACAGCACGAAACTGTTGCCTACACGGGACCTATTGGTCCATTGTGATCCCCTTTTCAAAGATGGTAGCAATAATCCTCTTAGACCTGCTGGTTAACAAAATAAATCAAAAGTCTTTTTAATATTTTGGTAAAGCAACATCAGCCATGATCGCACTCTACTCATGCAACAAGATTCTGGGTAGAAATTGGGGACCAAGCCCCAAAACAGTCATGTGGATGTACCCTGCCATTTCAGACCGATTCTAACCTATGGTAGTTTGGTTTGGTGGTAAGCCCTGGAGAAATCCACGAATTTAAAAACACTTACCAAAGTACAAAGAATGGTTTGTATCAGTACTAGTGGTGTGATGAGGACTACCCCAACTGCGGGTTTAGAAACAATCCTCAATCTCCTCTCCGTATATCATCTATTCGTCTGCAAACAGCGCCCTTAGGCTCAGCCAAACCAACATCTGGAAAACTAGCCACGCAGCTATTCTGAAATGTGTGGATAACAATATCTGCCAGATTATATGACCCCTTACTTAGATTTCAACAAATCTAGTACTGGTTCCCCAATAGACTAGATTGCGAAAATAGTGTGTCCTACACTTACGACTCAATCATTGCCATCTACACCGATGGTTCTAAAATGAATACTGGAGTAGTGGTCTCTGCAAGCCTCAACCTTGCCAATTTATTCAGGCTCCCCGACCATAGCAGCGTCTTCCAAGCTAAGATCTTGGCAGTGAAAAACGCTGCTAAACATATATCCATGATGGCGATATCACACGAGGACATCAATTTTTTCATTAATAGCCAAGCTGCAATAAAAGCTATCGCTGCCACCCAAATCACGTCGAAGATTGTTCCTTGCTGTCGCGAAGAGCTAAGGGTTCTGCTGGGTTCCTGGCTACGAAAAAGCGGATGAACTTGCAAGGAAAGGCTCTACACTAGACCCCTCTCTCATAGACCATCATATAGGTATCACGTCCTTCAAAATCCAACATCAGACGGAATCTCCTAGAAACCTGTGTTAATACCAGGAAACTATGGCCTAGATACGATAAGAAATGATCCGACAGGATTTTACCTCTTAACAAACCCTCCCTAAGATCCCTTATTGGAATAATTACAGGACACAATCTACTTGGCTACCATAAGACAAAAGATGGGGCTTAGTGCCGTTGAACTTTGTAGAGGCTGTGGTGATGAGGACGAGCATGAAGATACTGCTCATTTTCTCTGCCACTGTCCTTCACTCTGTCTTATTAGGAAGAAAACTCTAGGCAACTTCTTCTTTAATAAACTAGAGGAACTATCCGAACTGCCAGGAAAAAGCTTACTAAGCATTGTCTAGACCTCTTAAAAGCTAAACGAACCACATGATTCATAGGTTATTTCTTTTTCAAGAAGTTACAATCCTTTGGTGTACCACAATGGATCTACATCGATCTAAGTGTGACGGTAACAACACCAACCGCTTAACCTGACCTAATTTTACCTATTTTTTTTATTCTAACCTTCCAAAAATTAACTTATGACTAAAAGCTGTCAAATCAGCTGTACACAAAATTCCATTTAAAGTGCTTATGCTGAACTACAATTACAAGAGACAACTTTAAAGCTTCGTAGAGTCAAAATATTCCCACTTCTGAATCAAGCCAGGTGAATTGAATAATGGGTTTATTCAAAGTCTCAGTAATTAATAGAGATGCTAATATCCTCGTGAAAGGCATAGTATTTGGCTATATAGAGCTATAAATTCTAAGTATACCTTTGCAACAACTACATTTCTAGACTTCCTAAATGTATTATTCTGACACACCTTGATAGATCGAGATGCTGATTTTGATTCGATTTCTCACTTCAGCTGTTTTGACGTGACTGAAATGTATACCAAAAAGCAATTTGTTGACCATAGTCAGAATAGATTTTGTCTCTGAAAATTGGCGAGTCGTAAGAGAACGGCTGTTCGAATGGTGAAGCTCAACTAGAGATCGTTCTTAAGAGTGATTTTGCCTACAGTGAGCAAGTGATCACTGTGAGCAGTGTACTACAAGTTAGCATGTTGTTAAAGGTTGGAACTGGCCTATATGAAATAGATATAGGTACACATTCGGTATTGGTTTTAAGTGAAGGGAAAAGTGGAGATTTTCTCAAAAACAAAAAAAAAAACACAATTCAGAGAAATAAATCTTCACTCTACTCTCCACTTGAAAGCAATACCGAATATGGATCATTCAATAAAGCATTGCTCACTGCCATCCTGCTCACTGCTTTTCTGCTCATTGCTATTCTGCTCACTGCTTTTTTGCTCACTGCTCAGTGCTCATCAGTTCATTGCTATTCTGCTCACTGCTTTTCTGCTCACTGCTTTTCTGCTCACTGCTTTTCTGCTCACTTCTTTTCTGCTCACTGCTTTTCTGCTCACTGTTATTCTGCTCACTGCTCACAGCAGTTTAAAGAGCAGTGAGCAGTATAGCAGTGACATTGAAGAGCAATCACTCCTGCTCACTGCTCAGTGGATTAGCAGAGTGATTAATAGCAGCTATCGCAATAGCTGCCTCACCACTGGCGTCAACTGGATTATAAGCCAAAGAATCGAATAAACTTATAGTCACCATAGAAACACAATCAAAACATGTTTGCATTATCTAATCTACTGGGGGTGCTGTTTGTGTTGAAAACCAATCCGACATATTAAATTACTTTTTCCATGAACTCGAACTATCAGATCTAGTGATTTGCATTTTTCTCATAGCAATAAGCCAACTACATAAAAAAGAAAGAACAGAATTAAACTCGAAGATAACAAAATTGAGAAGTCAATTGACACTGTGGACCTATTCAAATTTTGTGAGCAATTAAGTCGTATGTCATTAAATAAACATTAAATTTCATTATTGATACAATAAGATACTTTCATGTCATTTTGCAAATATGATTTGTTTCTTGATTATCTGATCTTAGAGAGCATTTGTTCAATAAACATTTACGACACACAGTAAAGGTACTAAAGAAAAGTGGTTGAGTAGTTAAAAGAAACTCAATCTTGTTAGTTGTAAATTGAATATTGAAGGGATGAAAAAATCAAATATTGAAAGTTGAAAGATCACTAACAGTCAAACATTTTTCAGCAAGAGGCTGCGACGAGTGTACGCTAAAGTAGTATAACTCTGTGATTTCTTACTTGATTTTATTCCTGTTCATTTTTTATTTTATTTGAAAACTCATGCCCCTTAAAAAAGAAGCAATATATAGCGACAGCCTAAGTCATTGCAGTGTATTTACCTTACATGCTCTGAAAAAAAAAGAATGTTGAAATGACTTTTGTCGAAATTAGCCAACGAACCAACTCCGTAAGTCATTTCAAATAGAGTCCTCCTCCTCCATATAATTATGTGAGTTATTGTTAGTTCATTTTGTTCTTAAAAGAGCATAAGGTAAATGTATCTAAACATATGACTATGTATAAGCACTCTTTTTAGGTTTTTTTTTTTTTTTTTTTAATAATTTTAACAAAAAGTGGGAAGTTCGATGATGTCAAACTCTGTAAATTATGATTGATAGCCTCAATTATTATTTATTAGGCCTTTGATGAAAATAATACACACAAAATTTGTTTTGCTTTTATTATAGAAAAATAAATGACCACTCAATCATTTATCGGCACGTGTTTTATTTTGGTATCTATTACTTACCTACACACTGGCTTGAATCAAACGTTTCTTTAGTAATTCATGCATGGTTTTGGAACTAATTTATTATTTTAATTGTTATTCAATCGCTTACAAAGTAAGACATAGTCTTATAAAGTTTTGCAGCCTTTAAATTAATTTGATTTTAAATTTATTTTAACTAAAAGAATAAAAAAAAAAAGGAAAATAACGTTACATTATAAATATTCACAAATAATACAAAAAAAAGATAAACAAAATTAATGAGGCCCTACCTAATCAATGATTTGCCAAATACATAATTAAAAACTTAATTTCGAAACTGTTTCGCGCTTTTTGCACTCTTCATCGCAAGAGGGAGGGAGTTCCAAAGGTGTGTAACGTGGACAAAAAATTGACGCTCAGTAACAAGATAATTATAACGAGGTTGTATGAGTACAAATGTCCTTGTTGAACTGGGGAAGTTCAGCTTGCAATATAGATAATCCGGTTGTCGAGTTTGAATGATTTCGTGCAGGTAACATAACGATCGGAAGTTTACTAAATTGTCTAGACTGCAGACAAATAAGTGATACAAAATTGGATACTTTGTCATACCGTCGTATATTAAAAACATAGCGGGTAATGTTATTATATGCACGTTTAATTTACGACAGAGTCCGAATTACAAAAAACTTCACATGAAATATAGCAAAATTGGTAGCAAGAGGGTTTTGACAAGCAGTAATTTAGTTTTTGTTGGGGTGAAACTTCGAGTTACCTGAAGAGCGCGAAGACTACCATAGACTTTTCTAATAGCACTATGAAGGTGGTAATTCCATGTAAGGGTGCGGTTGGAAGATAAGTCCTAGGTTCCGAGCTGTGCTGACATAATCTATAATTTCGACTCCTAACTTTAAAGGGTTAAGGCCCGACAGATCAAAGGCTTTACGATGAATCGGAAGTGCTGTTGATTTGAGAGGATTTAAGCAATGACGATTTCCTTTTTGACCATTGCAGAATGCGGTGTAGGTCCTCATCCATCAAAGTCACGGCTTCATTTTTTGCTGCATATATATGAATCTTACAGTTTTTTAACAACACGTAGCAGGCTCGTTCACATACAGTGAGAAAATCAAAACTTAGACTCCTAACTGGACCGTGAACTATGTCCTATTTTATTTAGAAGCAAATAATGTCGTTTGGATACATTTTTAGAATGTTTTTGCAATCAATCTTATAATTTATTTACAAAGTTTTCTTAAACAATAAATAAACCTCTTGCCCAACTCAAGATGTCAAACAATATTTCCTGACACGACATAAATTCTCGCACTTAGGAAAGAATAATCTTATTCCTTCGTTTTTTCTTGGTTTACAAATAAAAATAAAAATAAAAAACATTTCCATCAAAATTTATAATCTCAACACCATTTCGTAAAGACCTTGAACTTTCAAAAGTCGTCATTAAATTAAATTTTCACAATAAAAATCCAAAGTTTTTTTTTGTTAATGTTTATGTGTGCGATGAGATTATTTCAATGAAAAATCAGTAATCGCTGTGGTAGTTTGTATATTTAAACAAACAAAAAATATTTCCTCTGTTGAAGAACTCAACAAAATAACAGAAAAAAACGATTTCACAAAACTTATATTATTTGCTTTTGAATTGGCTAATTTTTATTATAAACAAATCGATGTTGGTTCCTCCGAAATGTGTGCTAAACCACAATAAAGTGATTTACATCTCTTTCTTATATTTTCTTACTTTTAATTTGCGGAGAATTAAGATAAATTGGTTCGGATGTGAGTTTTTTTTTTTATTTAGATAAACTTGCCGGCAGGCATTCGTGACGTAACTGCAAAGATTTTTTGTTAAGAAAATATGCCAGATGGATTGAGTAGGTGGGTTTAATCATATGTTTCCAATGGTCAGACTTGCCACTATTAGTCGTTTTATTTACATAAATTCTGATGTTTTCAATACATTCAACCAAGTAAAAATGAGACCACCAAATAGCTGTAATGCGGAACAAATCAAAGCCATAATTAAGACCTTGTTATTCAAAAGAGTGATTAAGTCTGACTTCTCGATGTAATAACTAACATGAACTTTGTAATATTATCGGACTAACCTACTTTGAATAAGCAAAGCAAACGTAAATTAAAACAACAAAATGCAAATTTGTCGATTGTAAAACGCCGAGCCGTCTTCGTGGTAATTTTAAAGAAATAAAGTGTGATGTGTGAAAGTAGGTGCAGACAGTGAGGGAGTAAAAATGGTTCATAATTGAGCCATAAAAATAACATAAAATATAAAATTGTGTTTCATGTCTTAATTTAGATAAATGGAATTGACTTAAGAAGTCTTTTAATTTCATGACTCCAAAATGGAAGCCTTTCCACATTCAGACAAAGTTTTTTTTTTTTTGGTAATTAGTAAATTGTGAAGGAACACTTCCGCAAAAGCTATTTCTATTTCAAAGTTGACCGATTGTCCCTAAAAGTGTAAGATGATTTTGCATCACTGCAAGAAGGTAGCTATCTAAACAAATAACCAATGTTTCTTCTTTACTCATCCTAAGACACAGTTGCATTACTTTACAAAGAACAATCTAATTTCTACACTCACTACACATTAAGTTACCGTTCGCCATGGAACGAACTGAACTTTTTGTATTCAAATGACCTTAGAAATAATTATTTAATCCTGGAAGTCATCATCAGAACTAATAAAGAGCGCACTAAAACTATTTGCTGCCTCTTGAATTAATTGCTTTTCTTCTATCTGCATACTAAACTCAAAAACGCATTTCCATTTTGCATCAGCCAGCGACGAATTCGTCTTTTTATAGATCTTGCACATGAATATGACAATCATTAAGCGTTTGTTCCCCAAGTCAATGGTCTATTGCTTCATCAATTTGTTGTCATCACACCAACTGACAGTTGACCTGAAAATCCTACACTCGTCTCACACTGAGTCACCTAAAAAAAAAAAGAAGAAATACATCACCAGCGCCACCATCGACATTAGATCAAACCGCAATTCATCTAACGTCATCACAGTGAAGCGAGCGTGTTGGGCGTCTAAAAAAGTCATCAGGCACGAGTGCGGACTGAGGAGTGATATGTGAATGATGCGAAATGCAGAGGCGCGATTTACTCGCTTATGTGTGACAAAACCAAATCAAAAATAAAACTTAATTCTAACGAAACTTGGAACTTGGCCATTGATTGCCTTTTCGTGAGTCTTTAGACGCTGTCATCCACCTGAGTGTAAAATTGTTGACATTTTTACGTAAAATTCGTTTTTATCAACTCTTGCTCACTCACATTCAAATCGAATGATTCTTCCAAATGGAATGCGGCCAGAGAATTGAATTGTTATAGGAGGACGGAAAAGATTGTTATTTCCTGATGTTAGATAAATTCGTTTATATGCATTTGTTTTATTTGAATATAAATTGATAATGGCCGAGTCATTAGGAATTCATATGAAATGACACCTGTCGGAAGTTGCGTGATTTGAATTTATTTTTGAGCAATTTTTTTTTTTAATGCTTTTTTTCCTGATAGCGTGCAGGATTGTCGCGGTTTCAATTTACAACAAAGTTGTCTGCACGAGACCTAAAGAGGGTAGAAATCTGTTGATTCGGGGTTGAAGATATTTCCTCAAAGGTCTATTCATTTGAACGAATTTGAATGCGGTGGTATTGATTTTTTGATTGTTCTGTCGACAAGGATTGTTAGAATTTCATGCAGATTTAGTAGGGCTTAACTGAGTCCTATGGTCGAATGATTTTTGAATAATAATTAAAAATGACTCAGCGTAAAAATACTGCCGACAACGTGATGATCGAATCAACTAAATACAAATTCAATTATTGTTTCCCAACCATTCAAAATAAGCAATTAAAATTTTTAAGCAATTAAAAAGTTTTTGAATTACCGCGCCTCGCCGACGAGACATTTTATGCTCGACGAACCAAATTCCGTCCAACTCAAACGACCTTCAATCTTATCTCTCATATGGAAGGCAGTCCCCACTGCAGTGCTTATCTCAATTTGTATTTCTTCTTTGTAGCTTTGCCAACCCACTACACTCGGTCGATCGGTCTATTGACATACTAAATACTCAAGAAAAACTTAAATTACCCACCGCTTACTAAACAAAATAAAGTGCTTCACTTCTATCTGTCAAACGTGAGTTGACTTAGCACCGAATAGCCGCAGCCGCCCCTCAACCATCCCCATGACCTGCATTCAGTCAATTGAAATTACAAAAATAAACAATCAATTTAGCCCAAGAAACAAACGCACACACACAAACACACACAAATGACAAAACTATTCGCTATGCAGCATGCGTACTAATTTAATTTCTAATCCAAAAAATCCACTCAAAATGATTAGCCCATGAGAGAGCAGCCAGTATCTCACAAAATATCTCACGAATGCGTATGTGAGTTTCTTTTGAAAATGAAAAACAAAAAAAAAACTTTTGTAAGAAACTTCAACATTTTCCCGACAAGGAGTACAAAATGAAACAAAAAACAACGAAAACAAGAGTCAACGGAATTCGTCTTGGCCTATCGGTTCGGCTTTCTGTAAGAGGCGGCTCGCCAAGTCAGTCAGTTATTCTTCGAGGCGGTGGAACACAGAAAAAGTTCGCACGCCAAATCTATATATTTTTTTCTCCTCCCTAAACGACGTCGAGTATATGAAATTTGTTTTTAAAAATAAATTTTGTATATTTTTTTTAACTATTTTTTTGTTTGTGAGATATTCGTGAGCAGAAATCTAAAATTATCGTCTTGATTCTTCTGTTTTTTAAAAGCAAAAATTGATTTAAATCAATAAAAGAAAAAAAATACATAAATTGAGAAACTTAATTCCAAAAAAAAAAACAATTCAATACATTTTTAGTTTTAGTTGAATCTCTAGTGCAATTCCTTTAATTCTTCCTTTCTGTGTATTTTTATTTATCTTATGGACATTTGCCAGAATTAAATATTTAAAAATTGTGTTTTATTTTTTTATTTTTTATTTTCTAAAACTGTCAAGAATGTGTATTTTATTTTTTACAAATAAAATGCATTTAAAATAAAAACAAACAAAGCCCGTGATTTATTAATTTTTTGTTTTTATTTTTATTTCCATCTAGAATGACATAACTTATGTGAGATTTCAAAAATTAAAAATATTAGCCAGGAAAAATATAGTTTTCCCATTTAGCCGAATGGAAGCAGATGTTTTCTTTTTTATGAACAAAAAAGAAATTAAATTCGATCAATTCTCAATTTAGTGCAATTCCAAATAAATTAGAAACAAAATCGAAAATGAGCAAATCGGCAAATCGAAAATCAAGAAGCAATGAAGGAGTCATTTTGTATCAGAATAACGTTGGAAAAGTACGTACTTGAGAATATTAATTTATCGTTTTGTAAAACAACAAAAAATACATATCTAAAATTTAATAGTCTAAGTGTTGATAAGATACGGCGGCGGCGGCAGCGTAATAGTGATTAATTTTGATGGCAAAACTTTTGTGTCCATAAAGTGTGTACAATGTTTATTCACACTTTAATGGTTTATCTCTTTGAGGAAGCTAAAAGATTTAAATCTAACAGACATACAAATGCAGAAATGTTCGTTTGTGTGTTGTGGCGATTGTGTACGAATATAATTTATTGGCTATTTATTATTCTAGTGTGTTAATGATAAAAGTTGCGTTGAAAGATGTGAACGACCTTAAGCTTTTATGAAATTTCTGTTGAAAAATGTGTTTTCTTTTTTCTCGTTGAATTTTGATGCTTTTAGGATGGGTAAAGTGAAATTCGAATTAAAAATAATGATTTACAATGAAAAAATTAAGAATAAAGTGACAAACATCCAGAAGCCTTAAAAACAATTATTATTATTCTTAAATGACTTTTTTCTGTCCACATTCCAATCAATAATGGTTATTTTAAGGACTGTCGTGATATCGACATCAACACTCTTACAGTACTTAATAAACACATACATAAACTTAATCACTTAAAATTTGTGCATTCAGCAAAAATTATGCTGAAATTATGGAGACACTAAAATAGCAGTCCTCTTAGTTGCTTCAATTTAAATATCTTATTTTTCCTCATTCACACACTTATTTCCATCACAAACTTAGCGGTGAATAATGGTTATTTTAAGGACTGTCGTGATATCGACAACAACACTCTTACAGTACTTAATAAACACATACATAAACTTAATCACTTAAAATTTGTGCATTCAGCAAAAATTATGCTGAAATTATGGAGACACTAAAATAGCAGTCCTCTTAGTTGCTTCAATTTAAATATCTTATTTTTCCTCATTCACACAGTTATTTCCATCACAAACTTAGCGGTGAAAAACACATAAAATCAACTATAGACTAAATTAAAACGGCTATAACCGTAACAATGTGCTCTGTCATAATTATAAACGGATGCGCCCAAAATAGTTTTGCGTTGTATGAGTAAAACTTGACAATTTGTGCGTTTGACTTTAAAAATCCACCTTTTCCCTGGATGCATTCATTTTCAAAGAGTAGGTAACTTTTACGGGCATCACTGTTGTTGTTTGTTTGTTTATCCGGCTCACAATCCTTATAGGATCTCAGCCTGAGATACTGCATGTCTTCCAGCGTGATCGGCCCCTTAGCATGCACTCTCCAGTCGCCCAAACCAAGCGCTCTGGCATCCGCAGCCACTTGGTCTTTGTACCGTAGGTTCGGTCTTCCTTGCCGTCTCGAACGTGGGGGCTGGGATGAGAAGACTTTCTTGACTGGAGCGTTGTGTTCCATTCGCACGATGCGGCCGAGCCAATGTAGTCGTCTTTTCTTGGTCTTCTGGACTACATCCACATCTTGGTACAGCTCGTACAATTCTCGGTTGAAACTTCTTCTCCAGGTGAACTACTCGAAATTGCTGGTACCAAAAGTGACGTTTTGTCCTAGGCGGTGGACATATTTGTTGATAGCATGTACTTTGTTTTGTCCTTATTCACTTCAAGACCAACGAGTTTTGCCTGTTCTTCAATCGCTGTGAAGGCCTCAAGAACAGCTCTCTTGGATCGACCGATCATGTGCTCACACCTGCCTTGCGACTATCTGCTCCAGGACTATGGTGAAGAAGTCACATGACAACGCATCTGCACACTGCACTGCGTATTGTTGAGCGTCATGCGGCACAGCTGGATCAGTTTTTTTGGGATCCCGAATTCAGACATCGCCATCATAAACTCTTGGCGATGGATGCTATCATAAGCAGCTTTGAAGTCGATGAAAAGATAGTGGGTTTCGACTTGAAATTCGTTGGTCCTTTACAGGATCTGCCTCAGTGTGAATATTTGGTCTATCGTTGTTCTGCCTGGCCTAAAGCCACACTGGTACGTGCCGATTATTGTGTTGTATTGTTAATGCAACATTAAGCAGGGATATGCCACGGCAGTTTTTGCATGACATCAGATCGCCTTTTTTGTAAATGGGGCATATGGAGCTTATCGACCAGTCAATGGGCGCATTCTTCCTCTCACACTTTGTTGATGACTTGGTGCATGCGGTTCATCAAAACACCTCCTCCATATTTAAAGAGTTCCGCAGGTATGCCATCCGACCCGGCGGACTTGTTATTTTTTAGCTTTTGGATGGCTCTTTCTACGTCTTCTGCGCTGGGGGCTGGGACTGGATCTTCATTGACTGATCTTGCTTCTCCTTCGTCATTTGCGCATTCAGCAGCTGTTGGAAGTGCTGCTTGAAAACATCTACAATTCCCTGTGCTTCGGTGACTAGGTTTCCTTCACTGTTTCGGGCATCACTGTTAGTTCACTAAATTCAATATGTAGATATGTAGGTGAAGGGAGCTGAGTTATTGCTTTATCATCTTTGCTTCACAGTTATGTCTGACTGTTATGCTTCAAGTTCTGTGTGTTTGCATAAAACAACATAAAAGCAGACATATTTCCCTGAGATGGCAAGACATTTGTGTTTCCTAGACAAAAAAAAAGCAATCCTCCCTAATAATAACTTGATTCACCTTCAATTTTAAGAAAGAAATGAATAAGCCGTCTTTGTTTCTTTATTAACAATTTGAATAATTCAGCTAAAAACAGAGATGTGAAATCAACTGGCGATGACAAATTGGTTAAAAGTAAAAGTGAATATGTTACTAGACGTCATTGTGAGCAGATGAATGGCGCTAACAAAGTGGCATTGTATCGGATGTGACGTTTAGCGGCTCTGTTTGTTTGCTTGTTCGGAGCACAATGATGACAAAAGAAAGTTTATTTATTGTTTTAATGATTTGTTAAAGTGTATACTTTTTTTATTTCTGTGTCTTATTACAATAGTGAAAAAGCTTGTCTACTTTATGATGTGAGACTTTTTGTTGATGAATTCATTCAGTTCAGAAATGAGGGATTGTTTAAAGTCAGGTTATCCCTTGTTTTCTCGCTATAAATAAAAACATCTGTCAATCCATCTGTCATATTAAAATCCAAAGTGTCAAAACTAACGGGTGGCAAATGAGAACTTTTCAACGCTCGGCAATATAGTTATTTACCACAGCAGTCAAGGTCTCATAACGAGAATATTTATGGCCTTTTTGTTGGAATAATTCATTTTTCCACGGTTTTCCTTTTTTTCACCTCTAACCCTCCTCAATAAAAAAGACTAAAATGTTCTCCCTGAGCAAATTCGTTGCTCATTAATTTTCTCAATCCTAATTGTACACCTAATTGATTATCCCCCAATACCAAATGCACACAAGATTTAAGACTTCGTTTTAGGAATAGCATCCGCATCGTTTTTTCTTTAAAGAATTAAAAAAAAAAACTTGAGCAGTTTATTTTGTCAAAAAAATAAAACGAGCAAATAAGCCAAAAAGAAGAGATGTTTAGATATATTTAGAATTAAGTGTTTTCCCCATTTGTTAAAATGCTCAAAATAAACTGTGATGATCCAAAATTGCCGGCTGCTTTGGCTCGTGCGTCGTCGAAGAAATTTTCCTTCTATTCACACTTACAAATTTATAGATAATTTCTTTTTTTTTTGTAAGAAAAAAAAATCTAACGAATTTCCTTTGGTTTTTCTCTTTGCAGACTGTTCAGACATCGTGGAGGCCGCCATTGCCTTTACCCAAGGAAGTTGTTCCCCCAACTACATCATCAGCTGAACACAACATAAAATCATCCGAAATGAATCGACGCAGCAGTGCTGCAAACACACAACAAGCAAGCAATAAAAAAGACTCATATCAGAGTGCTCCACAAATCAATGCAGGAGGCGGCAGCAAAAAATGGTCCTTCGGTCGGCTATTCCGCAAGAAGAAGGACGTCGAAACAGAATCGTCATCCGACGATGACCGCAAGGCAGGTTTTGTAGTATCGCCGAAATATCGTAAGAAGGACAAGAAGAAACGCAGCAGCAAACACATCAGTGGTGGGTTCGATCACATCGTGGTGAATCCGGCGAGGGATAATGAGTTCTTTCTTCCGTTCGAGCCGATTCCGGCTGGTGGTGAATCTCACTCGACGACACAACTAGCTCCACCTGTTAACTACGATCCGCAGTGTCGGACAACAAACTCGCTTGATAGACGGGGAAAGCGAGATCATAAGAAACCACCGGGTGCTCCTCCTTCGAGTGAGGAAGAAATGATATCGCTGAATTCATCCACAACTTTCGCGAAATATCGAAGTGATGAGAGTCTGGTAAGTGGTGCAAATGCCATGAACGGTCAGAGTCGCCGCAGTCGGGCAGCTCGAAACGAAAGGTATTACAAACGTTTGAGTCGCGATGGTGAGGTAAGTCACGGACAAGCACCGCAAGTAATGTATGCCGCGCAACCGGCACAGAGGTGGAAAACTCAACCGGTCCCACTGTCGATTTATAACAGTAACGGACAGCCAAATCAAATAATGGCCCCCGTTGAGGTCAATCGGCCGCAGTATCCGCCACCTGTGATGCCTATGCCGTCAATGCGAAATTCAACAAGCCTCAGTCACATGGCTTCCCATCATCCCATGAGTTATGGCATGCAGCGTCAGACACCAAATCTTCAAAATACAGTTAATGACAATAAGCGTAGTATAAGCTTTGATAGTCAAATCCACTTGCAGAATGTCAAAAAGGCTTTGCCTCCACCACCACCACCTCGAGACCCAACGCGAAGGGTCAATGTGATCAACGATCATCGCCCGATTTCGTACGCGTTCGATCACAACTCTAACCACATGCCTCAGAATACCGGTATGAAGGGTCGGTGTGTTTCTGACGATCGTATATGGGCGGGAACTGCCCCGATGTATCAATCGGCTTCGTCCATTAACCTTCCACAGCCTCCTCAGAGTGTGGCAAGTTCACAAAATCGTCGCTTCATTACTCGAGCTGAAAGGGACGCTCATCCTGCTAAAAAATCACTTCCATCGGGTCTTGAATTTCGGTATGTCGCCGAAGGGGCCCCAAGGTCTCGAAAACCCATCAGTCTGCTAGACGAAAATGAAAATAAACCGGCCGCCACGAAACTGCCATCACCAGTACTCATAAGAACCACGAAAAGTGGTCTTCCTGATCCTCAACCGTCAAATCCTCAATTATCATCAGAGTACTGGCGGCGAGGACGAGAACCACACCAACAGAGACCCGAATCGATATTTAACAAACCGCGATCGTTGTCGAGTTCTCGAGCTGGAGAACTCCGTTCGGTTCCCATGTACTCTGAAGTATCAAAACCAAAACAGAAACCCGTTCCATTGGACGACCAACACAGTGTGGTGTCTGCCAAACTCCTCATCAAACCTTCCAAAGATAGTCGCAATAATTATGTCGAAATTAGAAATAACGCAAATAAGAGCAGTTCGATGCCAAATCACTATCAACGAAGAGACCTGGCGGTCCACAGAGGTCCGAAAGCGGACTCTCCAACGCCGAATAAATACGATGAGTATGTGGCTGAGAAGCGGTTCCAAAACATCTTCGATCACAATATGAAACTGGCTCCCGATCCGCCACAGCGTAAGGTTGTTACAAAACCTTTAAATATCCCACCAGAGCCTGACGTTATCATGCGGAAGAAGCCAACAAACCTGGAGGACGCCATTAACGAGCTCGAGGCTATTTACAAGAGCCTCAAGCTTGGCGATGAAACGCTTCTTGATCGGGCTGAACGGCGCGATATTCCTACACCAACAAATTTTGAAAAGTACGCAGAAGAGCATAGCGAAGAGTTCCTAGACGACGATGATGATGAGCCAGCAGGAGAACCCGACCTGGTGCGTGACGATTTTGCATATCGAAACATCAAGCACTCGAATCTGGCTCCCAAGATTGCTGCTGGCGAGAAACAACCTCCTTTTGGAATACCTGTGGGTCCAATTGCAATATCTCCCCGATCAGATTACCTTCATGTGACCCCAGATAAGGACTGCCAAAAAGTTAGAACGGGTCCGTTTAAGTACCCAGACATAGTGTGCGATGATTTGGCAGTGCGAACTTTGCGTAAAGACCCGCCCGGACAGGTGAAAACTCATTTTGCTTATCCCACTGGGTCGAAGAAGAGAGCCACTCGGACTCAGTCGGCCAATATTTACACTCTCATCCAAAGAAATGCAGCTAAGCCTTCAGGGGGGGATATCGATGATTTCCTGGAGCTTGCGAAGAGTCTCGAACGTGCTGGAAGCATGTCGGACATTCACAAAGATGATGACGATGTTCCGTCAACTCTCCAACTTTTGCGCAGTCTTCGGGAACAAGAACTGGGAAGTCCGAAAGCCATACCTTTCCGACATCCAAGTCAAGGAGGGGCGATTTGCAGTTTGCCCGAAGTTCTATCTAAAGATACCAAGCATCCAGCACCACTTCCACAGAGGAGTTTGACACCAGATCAAGAACAGAGCATTATGGAGGAAGCCCTCAACAAAATCGCCAAAGAAGCGCGGGAAAGCAGCGAAAAACTCACGAGAGACCTGATGGAACTTCGCCAAGGAGCACTGATCACATCGTCCCGTCCAAAGGTCAATAAACCCAGCATTGAACGGGACCTCGAACAGATCGAAGCTGTTTCTGAGGCAGCAAAACGGTGCCGTCACATGCTCCTCGACACGATTCCACCGAAAGACGCCCCCGAAGAGGCCAAATCAAAGCAAAGTCCACCTCGAAGATTGGTTTCAGAGGACAAACTGATCAAGGCCATCGATCAGGTTTCCACTGCTGCCAATAAGGTTTGTGAGAAAATACTCAACGAAATAGTAGCCGTCGAACCACCGGTGATTGTCCAAAACGCCGTCCAGGTTAAGAACCCGCCCGAGCAGAGGCTAGTCATGCCATCATTGATCCAAAAGCTGGATCCCAGCTCGGCTCGAATCGGAGAGATAGCCGAACGTTGCATGCGTCAAATCAGCCAGCTCAATGATTCGCCGGACTACGATAATTTGCATCAGGTCCAAGCAGCGACAACGTTTAATGACACTCAAAATGACAACGCCGATCTTCTTCTTGTTCCAGGATCCGGTTATGTGACTGCCGCCGAAAATGAAGAAGAAATTGACAAGATCATGAAAGAGTGCGAGAAGCAAGCTCGCTACGAACACACAGTGAGTAATCCGGCGGTGAAAGTCAGTGATCCTGTGAAGCAATCTGATGGTGACAAGAAGACAACCACAGCCACCACAACATCGGCTTCGTCGTCGTCGAGCGACTGTTTGAAGAGCTCTAGCCCATCAACAGGACCTCACCTATCATCGAGTATAACATCCTTTAATCCGTACTCCTCCAGTGATTATATTAAATCACCCAGTAGTGAATTCCATGCACCCAGCACTGATCCAATAAAAACCTTTAGCACAACATCCTACGACGTACAGTCTTCGAGCGTCACACCAAATATAACAAACTCGCCGTTCAGCTATAGTACACCATCGCCGCCACTGAATGTGACAGTTTGCAGTAGCGGCGCTGAAAAGGGCGAGCGTAGCGATAGTGCTTCCCAATACAACTCCTCCGAGGAGTTGGCTATGATCTTTGGCATCGAGAAATCATCGCCAGCAACTACGACTACAGGTAAAAAAGCTGAAGTTGTTGATTGTACCAAACCTAGTCCCGTTGGTGTTGTTCACCTACGCCGCTCTGAACCTAACAAGCCTGATGTTCTATCGATTTCCGCTGATACTACTGATCTTGCTATCGCTACTAATCCCGAGTTGTGTGAGAGTGTGTTAGTTTGTAAGTTAGACACGATCGATGAGGATCATGAAGAGGTGTCTCCCTGTCAAGTTAGTAGGTTTTATCTTCCGAGTTATGCCAGTAACATCAGCATCATAGTTACGAGTGATGTAGGTGATGATGATGGTTCGGGGGAGAGCCCTCGAGTCCAGGCCAGTGGCCAGCAATTTGATTCGCTTAGCTCGATCGATGAGTCTTCGAACCCCGATTCGGGAAATGTCAGTCTGTCTGATTTTCCTGTTCAAAGTCCGATCAATGCAAGTCTTGAGGTTGAGCTGGCTCATAATAGTCGCTTTGAAGTTGCTAAAACCTTCGTTAATGAGATCACAATCAGTGAAGAACTCTCCGAAATGGATTATCTTCGAGAGATATATGCCCAAGATGAGCTTTCCACCAGCTTTTCTAATGAAGATCCTGTAGAAAGTGATCATGATGTTCAACAAGAAAACTTGAATCTAAGCAAAGAGCAGAATAGTCCAGGTCAGCTTCTTCACGAAGTCCTTAGTCAGGTGTCGCGTATAAATGCCGACACCAATCGCAAACAATTGATCTCGCAATTGGAAAACATCTCTGAGTGTACTAAGATCGTCGAAGATCTCAATGATCGACTGAGCCATCCATCTTCAAACTTGAAGAGTGATGAGGAAGTTGTTCCAAAGGTAAAGCATAGGGTACGATTTAGCGACGAATGTGATAGTGATCACGAAGAAGATCAGATTGCTTGTTTGCGATCGTTGAAGCTTATAGGACATAATTTGTCATCTTCCGAAGAGTCTATTCCACCATTGGGCGAGATTTTCAATGTCCCTCTTACGGACTCTGAGAACGAAGAGAGCGAAAGTGAGCGATCCTCGGTGATCGATAATCAAGATGATCAGTTTTTCCCATTCAATGAAATGGAAAAGTCATTTGTTGAAGAGTGCAAAATCTTGAAAGACGCACTTTCAAGAGTAGTTCAGACAAGGCAGGTTTTCGAGCACAACGTTTCTGAGGAATACGATCTTCAGACTGAATCTCCCCAAAATAAATCACTTGATCTTGAAGATTCGCTCACTTTGTCTTCAGAAGTTGTGTCGGTGATCGAAAATGTGGATTCAAATTTGATCCAATCGATCAATGATGATCGTATTGAAGTTGAAGAGGATCAAATGATGCCTCCGGCTTCAGAATGCAAGGACTCATTGTCCCTTGTTGAAGTGATAGACTTGGATGAGGAGGATGATATTGAAAATTCGACTTGTAAATATGTACATTCCGAAGATCTTGAAGATATTTCAAAAACAGGCAAAGCCTATCTCTCCCCTGTAAATATATCCCTTAAGATTGTAAATCAGGTTTCAAAAGTCAGTTTTATTGATTGTTCTGATGACGACCTTGCTGAATCTCTCATAAAACCAGCAAATGAAAGCTTCGAGTATAGTTATCACAAGGATCATTCTGTTTTCAGTAAAGCTTCAGAGGTTATCGTTGTTGACTCTGATTCCGATTCGAGCTTGGAACCTCAAAATCACTCAAATAGTAGAGTTTTTGAGACAGTCACTATTCAAACTGAATATTTCTCGACAAATCTAGAAGCAGATCAACAAGTGCCCAATTACGATTCTGATAGAGAATCCGTTTCCGAAATCGATGGCTTTCAAAAAGTTTTTGACAGACACTTTAACGTAGATTTTAGCGAATTTTCACAGTTCGGCGATTCCTCATCAAGGATTGAATCGGAAATATTTGAAACCAATAAACCAGAAACATCTCAAAACCCCTCAAATAATATGCCACTTGAAAATCCCTCAACATCATCTAAACATCACCGTCATCTATCACTAGAAAGCTCTAACCAAAGTACCCAAGATGAACCATCAGATCATCATCCTTCATCATCTTCATCTGCCAATCTAACAGCATTTGATGCTCCATCGACATCCTCGACTGTAACAAAATCCCTGTCTCTGTTGGCTCAGCCACGTCTCGATGACCGTATGACCACCCTAGAGCACGTTCTACTAGTATGCACACTTGGCGTAGTTACTGGCAATGATTTTATCACAATGTTAGCCATTATTATTGGAGTTTTGACTGTAATTGCAATGGTCCTTCTTACTTAAACAAAAAATTAGAATAATAAATTTAACTAATTGTACTTGACTTATCTGAATTTTTTTGAATTTTGCCACGAAAGTATTAAGTTTGACAAAAATTACAAATATTTTTAATATTTTGTTTGCTTGCTTGTTTGTTATATTTAAGTGCAATCCACATCGAAAACGATTTTTTTTTAAATTATTATATAAGAATTTTATTTTGTTAATTTACGAAAATTTTTTTGATTTTGTTTTTAGTTTTTAAGTTTGCATTTTTTTTATTTTTTTTTTAAAGCATTTTGTGCCAATGATAATTTTTAATCAATTCTTGTATATTTTATTATAACGAATCCAAAAATTAAATTAACAATGACTCATTTTTTAAACGACATTAAATATTTAAAAAAAAGCGAATGATTGAAAATTCCAAAATTTTTGATTTCAAGTAAAACAGAAACTTTTATTTTCCCCTCTTTTCTATTTTTATTTTCAGCACATAAATATATTTTTTAATTTTATTTAAATTCCTTTAAGAACAAAAACAAAATTAAATTTAAATTCATTAGGTTTCTACTTGTTTATTAATTTAGCCCCGCTAAGTTTTAAAAAGTAAATTATTGTTTTGTAATGAAAGTAGTTAAAAATTTAAATTCAAATCAATAATTATAGTTAAAAACTTTTATTCTTCAGAAAGGTTAATGGTTAAATTTGAGTAAGTTATATCCCAAAGCATAATAAAAAAAAAAAAAAAAAAAAAAAACAAAACAAAAAATATATATATAAAATTATTAACAAAACTTACGTGTGTTTTATTTAAATAAACAAAAAAAACTTAATGGCTGAATCAACTTGCTTGTGTGTTTTTGCTGCTCCAAGTAGTTTTGAGTTTTGTTAAAAATTTTCCTTCCAACAGATTGCGTTTGATTTGGCTAAGAAATAAATAAAAAATGCTATTGTTTTTGTGGTAACCCTAACCAAAAATAAGGTAAATTCATTCATTAAGATTCCTTCGTTTTCATGATCATTTTTTGACAGTTATAAAACTAAAAATAATTGTAGATACTATTTCCACTTCAATAAAAAGATGGGAAGGAATTGGTGCATTCAGTCTGAAGAATTGGCGGCGCTGCTACTTACAGCAAACACCACACAATGGTTCCTTAGAACATCGTAATGAAGATGTCACTAGCGATTTACGATATTTGTACTAGAAGTGGAAACACAGAGCTTTAAATGTTTGTAAAAAAGCAAAAAAAACAGCGATAGGTTTCCTTCTTTTTCAAATTTATATACCGTTAAAAACTTCACATGAAATAGCTTTTTGCAGCGCCACCTTTCTTTGGGTAGACAAACAATCTTCGTGGTTTCTGTAGACAGCCTCAAAGGTTTGTACATGTGATGAAAATTGGGTTCTTGCATGTGAGGGAAATTTACCACATATCCAAACCTGAGGTGAATATTTACCTTATTTGATGGTAAAATGGGGTCTTCGTTGTTAGTTCAATTTTTCGTTCTTGAACAAATCCTGACCAAAAGAAGGGACAAAAAATTACAAAATAATAAGTCTGTTCTTTTACTCTCTAAAACTTTCAAATTCTCACACTTTTCTGTTCTTTTACCCATGTTTTTTGTAAGTTCTGTCACTTTTTAAGAAGAAAAAATATTTCCCCTATCTCCCGATTTTACTCATAAACATTTCTTGTGGGAGATTTTGTGAGTTCTGTCAAACCATAAGAAATACATTGAATTTTAATTTTGTGCATTTGTGAGATTAAAGCTGTCAAGTGTTCTTTTACTTATGTTATCCCCTCTTCTCGTAATTTGACAGTGTTAACAAAACTCCCGAAAAAGTAAAAGAACGGACCCAATATGTCAACTTTGATTTCATAACGACCAGGGGCCGTACTCATTAATTCGTTTCGAACGCCAATCCTGTTACGGCATCCGTTATCGACTAATACGTTACTGAATTGTGTGATTTGTATGTTTGGCATTACTTTTCACGTTATCGAGTTCGGTATCGAGCTTCTAGTACAAACAATTTAAATTCTTTCTTCAGTTATCGAACTGCATTTCATTCGACACATAAACAGCTCACTGATGGGAAGAACTTTGTAAGAAAAAAAAATTAAATTTTACTATTTGAGTTATTTGATTACGAAATTCTTTGCAAACAATCCATTTAGGTCAAAATTTTCGCTCCAAACCTTTACCAATCTCGCCTTTTGTTAACAGTCAAACTGTTTTTTTGATAAATAAAAAATTAATATTTTTGCCTTCACTCAAAAATTGTTTATTTTATTTGTCAAACCTCTCACAAGTCGTTCACAATAAATAGAGACTCGATGTAGTAGAGTAAAACTATTACATTTTTCAACACTTAAACGATACGTGAACTAACGAATGTCATCATCTGAAAATATTTGTGTACTCGTTCATTCGATCTCTGATGGGACTCACTCACTCGTTCACTGAAGCGGTAATTCGATTTTCGATTCGTTTATGAATTCGTATTCTGTAAAATGTTTGAATCGAACAAAAAAAATAATCTAGTACTATCTCTATTTATTGAATAGATTTGCCGAGTCTCGAAGTATTTCTCGTATTTCTCATGAGATCTGTCAGAGCGAAAATCAAAAAAGAAAAAAAAATCAAAACAAATTACAAAGAAGACGAGAAAGTTAAAATTAGTTTTTAAAGAATAAATATATAATTCAATAAAAACTTAATAAAATGGATTCAATTGCTCTATGGATGGATTCAGAAAATAGAGAAGAACGAGTTGAACGAAGAATAATACGTGATACTGATAAGTCAAATATTTTTGAAATGTGTCATAGAAGGTAAACAGTCTGTCCCACAAATTGTTGGCCAAATCGGTATGAGCACACATGAATTCCACCATAATTTCAAATACTTTTGTTTTGTATGCACTTCTTGCCTGATGATTCCCTGTAATAAAATGTATTTGCTTAAATTTTGAATAAAATTATTATTTCCTTACTTACATTTTATGTATAGGATACTTGGTGTACGCAACCTAGTCAAATCATTGCTTTTATGTAATTTACAACCTCATCTGTAAGAAACTTTAATAAAATTTAAGACACACAATTTTAATAGCTTAAACCATATTTCCAAGTATTGATTCCTACAAAAAAAAAAAAAAACATTGTAATCTAAAAACACCCCACCCACTCCAATTTCCATATTCGACTGTTAATTTATTCTTTTGCTTCTGTCCTTCTCAGTAAAGCTCAAATAAATTTAAAAATTCATACTGCTGACACAGAAAAGAAAAAGAATTATATTTTCTTTTTCAAAGCATGTCAGGTCCTTTTGTTCCGTCGCCATTGTTCAAGGAGTCTTTTTTTATGATAGTAACCAGAACTGTATTTTTTTCCTCTTCACTATGTCAAAAGCATTATCAATTGCCATTTAGCATCATTACTAGGCAAAGTTCAACATTTCATCCTTTTACTACTTTCTGTCTCTCTGAAAAAAAATGGAAAAAAAACTTACAAGGGTCCTTCAATAGTACTACGTGACGCCAACAATGAACGATCTATTCCTTCCGCTCTGTGATATGAGATAATAAAACAAACCACAACCACACTACTTCCCATCCCCTCTCTGCCGCAACCTTTTAGAACCGCAACAATCCAAAGAACAGAACCGAGTTGAAGGACCTTTTATCTTAGAAAAATTTTGCTCATTTATTTCCATCATCATCAAAAGAATATTTTCAAGACGTAAAATGTGCCTACGTGATGGAATTTTCCATCTCCTTATTCATCTTCGTCTTGTTTTTCGGTCTAATCCAAAACAAGTCCTTTTTTCCTGGTTATCAGCCTAGTCTAGACGTTTCTCGCACAAAAAATGCAAAAACAAACAAAAAATCGTCGAGGAAATCATAAAATTCCTGCGGCTCTGGAACATGACAGTCCTTAAATGTGCAAAAAAAAACCGCTTAGCTCCAAAGTCCCTGACCTTAAATAAAAATGTAAAGATGTTCGAAGGTGAACAAAGACTGTGGGTGGGCTTGGTTGTCTGAGACTTCTTTTTTTTGGCAAAATTCGATTTATGCCCCCACCTCACAAAACACCAAATGTCCTCTTCTGTTCGATAGCGAATTTTCGTATATCTTATTCATGTCGATGACTGCGTTTAAAAGGGGTCAATTACTCCGTTTTGCCCACTTCACGAGAAAAAATCAAATAATCTAGCTTTCCCATAGGACCACACAAAAGATTCTGGTGAGCTCCTACTTTAAATGTTTAACGAGGCGATAATGCTGCAAAAACCTGCAAGGAACAAAGGCACTTAGGAATTTGAAAAACTAATTTGCCGCCAGGGCGGGTGACTCCCTTGTTGGATATGGATTCTTTTATGTTTCATTGTTTCGAAGAATTAGAGACTTGTTCGAGAAGGAAAGATATGTTTAACAGGGATAAAGAACAGAGGAGGAAATTTCCGAAAGGATTCATAACGCGCAGGTACAAACAAACTCTGATAAAAGCTTCATCAGTGATACCAAAACTCGATTTCTCGAAAGAGAAGATTTATATGTCATGACATAATTCAGAACTGCCAAATTTTAAACTATTAATGCTTCTTTTTGGCGTTTTCATAAAAGGTTTAAATCAGGTTTCTGAGTTCTTGAGAAATTTTCTGCCTAAAAATAATTTCTGCTCGTTCCAATTGCGAACAGATTCCATTTCAGGAATTAAAGACGCATTTCTCTGTCGTTTCTCCCATGACACAGTTTCACACACCGAATCCGTGTGTTAGTGACTAATATCGGAAAAAAAGCTCTCCTGGAAAATACCTGTTCCCTCCGGATGACTCATTACTATTCGACATTTATTTACACGCCACAACCACGAGGACATCGAATTTCACAATCAGCTGTTTCTTGCCTCAAAGCCATTGGCATTATTTTATTTTCTACAACAACAAAAACAATAACTGCGAGATAGACAGGTTTGTAAAAGTTTCCACTGCCATTCGCATAGCAGTTAAGAATCTCAGCGCGAGCAGTGTGCATCTCTGGCCAAAGTCAGAAGAATTGCAGTGATAACTATCTCACATCAGTGTAACAAACATTAACGTTGAAGACCTTCTCTCTGGGTTTTTAAAATCTGTTGCTTTCATTGAATTTGTGTAATGTCGTTACTTTGACGCCCAATCTGACGCGTGCCAAGAGACATTAGTTCCCGGCGGCGTGTCGGTCGTCGTCGTTCATCTACCCAGTTACTTTAATGAAGGTGCAGCTTGTGTGAGTGTGGGGTAGTGAAATCGCGTGTCTGACCCTGTGCTTGGGGCGTGTATAGACTGATGCTTCACAAAAGACGAAATATGCATAAATAAGCGAACAAATCGCATCTCGGATGTTTATTGCAGTTCTCTTTGTGCGATTCCCGGACGAACGTTGAAGTTGCAATTTATTTGCATTTTTGTGCGAAAGGGCTTTGCTTCCATTTAACAGACATAATAAGGTTCCCCATTTGAAAGCTGATCTTCCACCTGTTTTTTTCGTTTTCGTGTACAAACTCAAGTTGAATAAAAACACAATCGCACAGTGATGATGATTGCGGTCTGCATCTGGATCTGGACCTAGAAGTTCTCTCTGTGAGTTTTGTTGATGTTTTCTTTTTGTGTTTGTCTTGTTAACTGATTGCTGCGGTTTGGTTAAGTAAATAAAATAAAGGTACCTACATAGATACAGTGGGTTCTAGGTTTTCAATTAAAGAGATACTTTGAAGGGGGGCTATACACCCTATATACCTTGAAATAGAACGAGGAGTGACGACTTGTAGCTTAACCTGCATCAACGGAAATAAAATTAATCGTACTTCGTACTGCGTCTCAAGGTAAATTTATTACGACTTTTCAGTCAGCTTATCTCTGCTACAGACGGTAAATTAAGAAAATGGGGAACGTAAAAAAGTTGAGGGAAGAAGAGAATTAAATGACAGATGAATGGTCAAATGACATTTAAGCTTTTTTTTGTTAATGTAATTTGCGGTATTCAAATAGTAGCCGACGACGTTAAACACTTTATCCCCTCAGGTAAACCGTCGACAAATTTCATATTTCAAAAACGTAAGGCTTTTTCCCGTTGATGAAAGAAATAGAATTTCCCAGCCCAGTAAGCCACCTCTTAGCAAATGTCAAATAAAGCACTTAATTGATGATTTCACTGCCTCAAGCTTTTTGACAGCAAACCCATTTTCCACGGCTTAAAAAGATAAATTGTGTTTTAATTATCATTAGTGAGAAAATCACAGAATTTGTGTCTCAAACTCTGCATACCTGAAACGCTTACATCTTAATTACAGGCAACATAATTTTTACAAATTAGTTATTGATCTCTTAATCTCAAGCTATTAAGTATTAAAGTCGAAGAGCTTATCCGCTTCAACACAAAAAAAAAAAAGAAACTCCACCGAAGGGCATCAGATTACAAAAATTTAATAGCTTAAGCTCGAAGTTAACATAAAAGCATTAAAAACATTGAAAAACCCATCTTACGTTGGTATTTTGTGTCAAGATTCCGTTTGCAGCATTGGGTTACCGTCGCATGTTTTTACTAAAAAAAAAAACACCGTGCTCCTGGTTTAAAGAATATCCGACACATTTAATTTTCATGTTTTGGCATAGTGTTTTACTTCTTACTTATAGTGGCGCTACAGTCCAGGTCGGACCAAGGCCTCACCCAACAAACTTCTCCAGCCAGCTCGGTCCCTAGCTAGCTGTCTCCAGTTTCGCACGCCAAGTTGGTTCAGGTCCTCTGAACCGGAGCATTATTTTCCATTCGTTCAACATGACCCAACAAACTAAGTTTTTGGACCTTAACCTTTCTGGCTAGGTCAGTGTCGCTCTACAGCTCGTACAGTTCTTGGTTGAATCTTCGTCTCCATTCTCCATTAATGCAGACAGGACGAAAAATCAACTTGAAGAATTTTTCTCTCAAAGCAGCCCAAAGCGTTTTCATCACATGTTGTCATGGTCCATGTCTCTGCACCATATAGGAGGAGCGGGATAATGAGCGTTTTGTAGAGTGTCACTTAAGTTGCTCGGAAGAGGACTTTACTACTCAATTGCCTTCTAAGTGGAAAGAAGCAGCGATTGGCAAAAGTGATTCTTCGTTTGATTTCAGCGCTGGCGTTGTTGTCTGAGTTGATAGCGGATCCCAGGTAGACAAAGTCCTTAACTACCTCGAAGTTAAATCTGCTCTATCTCCTCGACCGCGCGCTTCTCATGCTCCCTTTTTTTCTTTCTGAGAAGTTTATGTTCCTCTTTCCCTTCCTGCTCGTAGAGCTCACAAGCTGCTCGTGTCCTTCTTTGCAGCCAGCGCCGCCTTGTATGCCTCTTCTTTAGCTGCATGTTTCGCCGGCACTCATCGTCAAACCAAGGTTTCGTTGTGGTGGCCGTGTAAACGTTAGCGCTTCAGATGCGGTTTCTCTTATGGCTGCTTGGCAGTTTTGCCACTGGTTCTCTGTATTTGGTGCATGGCAGCAAAGGACTTCTGAGGAGATTTTCAGAGACACGATCGGAAAAGGATCTAGCAATCTCTTGCGTCTGTATAGCCATTTGACGTCGAATTTCCTCCTAGCATTTTCGCGTGTTGGCCTTGATCGGGATATCCTCGTTCGTACCCGCTTTAACAAGGTACTGGTCCGAGCGATGTTGTCACCTCGGAATGTGCGGACTTCTTGCATGCTAGAGAAGTGTCGTGCGTCGATCGCAATGTGATCAATCTGGTTGACGCTTGATTGGTCAGGAGATATCCATGTTCCCTTGTGGATATCGAGATGTGGGAAACGCGTACTTGCTACCATTACATCTCGCCCCGCAGCGAAGTCGATTAGCCTAAATCCGTTATCAGAGGTGGTGTCATGTAGGCTATGTCTTCCGATTATTCCTCCAAGGACGATTTTAATATCATTGCTAGGGCATTGCTCATAGGTCTTGTCGAGGAGCTCGTAGAACCTGTCTGTCTTCATCCTTTTCCTAAGTGGGGGCGTGAGCGCAGATGAGGCTGATGTTGGTGAATTAGGCCTTGATACGAATTGTAGTGATGCGCTCATTTGCTGAGTTGAAACTCAAGACCTTCCTCCTGAGTCGAGCCCCAACTACAAATCCACATCCAAATAGACGCTTATTTTGTTCCCGGTAGCAGTCGCCGTAGTAAATATCACAGTTGTTCATTTTACGTAGGCCCGGACTATCCCATCACATTTCTTGGATGGCAGTTATATCTGCTTTACCTATAGCAGGGCTTCCGCTAGTTGTTCGGCTGAACGTCTGATGTTAAGGGACCTAACATTCCAAGTGCAAAACCGAAATTCGTTGTCCTTAAATCGTTTGCGTGGGTCGTCATCATTAATTCCGTCCGTATCCGAGGCTTGTTGGTGTTTCAGAACCATGTCTTCTTCATGTGTTGGAGTTCTTCTGCTGCCCCCTGTTGAAAAGGAGGCATGCCTTAGTGGACGCATATCTCCTCCCCCTCTCTCTCTCTCTTTGCGTTTGCTGCCGCCAACAACTTCCCACTGGGGTTGGAACCCAATCTTCGGTTGAAGGTACTGGGCACCCGATGTTCACCACCTGAAGGTGTAGAGTAGGAGTTGATAGACAGAGGTTTCTGTGGACGCTTGTGTCCTCTTGAATGCACGTGTCTACCCTTCGAACATAGTGTTTTGGTTTTTCCAAAAGAAATCTGTTAACTAAAGAAACAACTTGAACATTTTTATGTGCGGAAATGTCTTAGCGAATTTCAGGAAGACGTATTCCTTAGTTTATTGAGATATTTTGAATATTGTTTAACAACTTTGCCTCCGACTAAATTTTCTATAAATGCTACTTCACTGCAAAAATTCTTCCAATTCTAAATGAAAGCTTCAAATGGCAACCCTGCCTAATACCTTTTGAATGACAGCCGAATAAAATGAACCAAAACTCTAGGTCCATTAGTTCACAGTCACACCAGAGACACTGATTTGCGGTCCATAAGCTTGTACCAATGTAACAGCCATGGCCTAGATGTCTTCCAGTCGAGAGGTGGCACATGGCTTCCGTCTATGAGATGTTTATATTGTAATTGGAGGTGTTAAAATAGAAAAAAATAACAACAGCAATCGCCTGCGTGGGATTACAATATGAACTGAGCTCTTACTCTTGAAGGTACTAACTTTTTGCTCGATTTGTTTTTCTTTGTAAATCTTATAGCTCAGATCATTAATCAAAGTGGAACATCGCTGTCGTCGTTGTCCGTCGTCGTCGTCGTCGTCGTCGTCGTCGTCGTCGTCGTCGTCGTCGTCGTAGTTGTCGTAGGTTAGGTTGATTGTTGGTGGAACTGTGATATTCTGATAGCAGTCACAAGTCGTTTGTTGTAGGCCTAATTAGATGGTGTGGCAATTAATTACAATAGCATGTAGTTGATGACATTATTTTCACTTGTTTTGCACCATGCGATGAAAGTGAAATTCCACTCAAGCTATAATCTGTGAGAATTGTCAAGTTGTAAATCTTTGTTTTCGTTATATATGTCGGTAAGGTTGATTGTTGGGGTGGAACTACTTGAGTGTCATATAATTTTATGTTTTTAAGTTGTTTCTTTTGCAAAATGGCTAATTTGTGGGAATTCAGTTGTGTGCCGGCTTTTGTCAATTTCACGACTCTTTAACTCAAGGAATTATTGCTGAGAAACAGAAGTTGACTGCTTCAAAGATTGGTGGTTGTTCTTCTTGAACTGATGTGGAAACAACACATTTCTAAATACATAAATACATACATACATAAAAATAATAATAATAATATTTACGAAGCAAACATTTCAGCAGCGTTAACCTTCGAGTGACTAATTTTTATCAATTTTTCATAGAGTCGGGTAGGGTATTTGCATTGCATTAAACTCCGTCGGCAGCTTTGAACATACCCCGCTGTCATAAAATATGTTTATTTCCATTTGCCAATGCTTTTTGTTTTTGTCAAAAAAAGTCAGTCAATTTAATTGCGTATTGTATTTTGTTTTGCCATTTTAGCCGCTCCAACAACTGTAGCTGAGTGTGAGCCAGAACATTCAATTCTCCTCAAATTTGTCTTAAGAAATCGAACACCCAAAGAGAAGAGTGTCCCCCCAAAAAACGCTTTTATTTTTATTTCCTTTGATTTGTGTCTTTATCAACATCAACAATTTTACAAATTCATTTCAACTTTCCACCTCATAAACAAACTGAGTCAATCAAGAGTCACTAATTCTCAAGTGAAGCCAAATCTCTTTATAAAATTCATTTAACTGTCATCGCACAAAGAAACAACATCATCGATTCTCGATACTCGTCGCCTCACAGCCACAAAGAAAGCAGCAAAAATGCACAAACAAGAACTGACTTAACTCTGAGTCAAATTTTCATCATTCATATCAAAGTCGAAGCCAGTTTAAATGAGTACTCGTCGTTCAAATATATCAGAACCAATCAAAAGTCATCGAAGTTTGCCTTTTTTCATATTCCTCTTTCTTTGGGCTTTGCAAGTCGCGCTCTTGAAGTCTAATTTCATACAAGAATGCACATAAGATTGATCTCTGGGCTGCATTAAATGGAAATTAGAATTTACTTGTCAGAAACAGTTTGCTCTTTGCTCATCTTCATTCTTGTGTGTGTAATGTGTAAGGTACTCTTCATCGCCATTGGCAACACACAATATTTTGTGTTCAACGCTTTTTTTACCGCATTCCCACGTGTTGCCGACCCCTTGCCCCCCCTTACAAATACCAGAACGGGTTGGATATTGTTTTATTGTTTGTTTGAGTCTGTAAAATTGGTTTATTGAGTCGTAACTTTTGGTATGTTTTATGTTCTACTCAAGTTTTTCGAGTCTGAGGCAACCTCATGGGAAAATTTCCAAAAGCCATGAAAAGAAAAGTTTAATGCTTGCGTTAAGAATAAATACTCGTTGGAGAATTTCATATACGTGATTCGGTTGGGTCTGGACAACCGGCAAGCAAGAGCGAGGTATCTATTTAATCAAGGTGTGCAATTCTTCAATTGAACTAATAAAAATAACCATTGGTTACTTCCTTGAAAAATTGTTATCGCTCAATGGCATCACTGCTTTGAAAGGTGAGCTCAATTCATTGAGTTGAACATTCTCCACACAATGGTTAATCATTTCAGATTACTCATTGCATTTCACAATTTGCAAATCGCAATTTTTGCTTATTTTATCAGTCCATCTGTCTTTGCCTATCGAACACTCGATACATTTTTTATCTTCAAATGAGTTGTTTTCTCTTTTCTCTGAAATCTCACTCAATCACTCACTTTATGAGCGATAAAAAATTGAAACTCCATCTTATCGACCGAGCCCCCAAAAAAAATAATACCCAAACCACTCAATTCAACATATGTACATACCTGCGCAGCTGGAGCAGTAATCCACTCCGACTCTCGATTAACTGCTCACATTTCCATGAGACCCCCTTTTGTTGGAGCTCTTCTGGTAACTGTTTTAGTTTAAAATTTGAATCGGCAACGATAAGTTGACGATCGTTCGTTGGTCTTGTGTTTTGTAGCTTAGCTACATGATCCGTATTTATCTTTATGTAAACAGTTACTCACAGCAGCAATTAGATTGTTGCGGTGACAAATTTTTCAACGGTGCGAATCAAATTTAATTAAATTAGGTTTCTGTTCTACGATCTTAGACGCATTCAACGAGCGTGTTGAGTGGAAAATTACCCCAGTCCAGACAGAACAAAGTGTTGATCACTTTTGTAATGTTTTGTTTGGTTGGTTATTGCTCTTCCGTGTGTATCAATTTCGGTTTGGAAACGTCGATCATCTTTTTTTTTTTTTGTGGGTCAAGCACCGGTGTTCTGTTGGTGAAAGATCGTTTCGTGTTTCACTGTTCACGATCGCGCGATCGTTTCGTTTCATTTTTGGAAGCAAACCGCTTGTCCTTATTTTATTCTCTGCTTTTCTTCCTTGTCGTGGATAATTTTAATTCCCTGTTCGATGTTCACCTCATGATCTTCACTGATCACAGGTTGTTCAACTCAGAAATTGAAGGATCATTAATGGCAAACACTCACATTTTGTTATAGAACTCGTATGAGTCATTTTCATCTATTGTGGTTAAATAAAAAATGTAGAAATAACCGACACGGAAGAAAAAACAGAAAAGCACCACCTTTCGGCCTGCGACCTAACCAACCGAATCGCGCAAAGTGTCAAAGAAAATTATTACTTCTATATTTTACTGTTTGTTTTGGTTACCATGTAATCGTGCAATCAAAATAATCGTCGCGGTTTTTGCTTTGTTTTGTTTGCGCAGCCGTTTTTCTGTTGTTTGAAAATTATTAATATTTTTTTCTTTCCTCTCCAGTAATCTTTGTTTGAGTTTGAGTGTATAAATAATTAGAAAAAAAAAATAAACAAGTATAAGACTTATTTTTTGTGAAGTGTCTTTGAAAAATACGGAAGAACCAACAAACGGCCTACATTGCCATCATCAGCTCACTGCCGCCGCTCGCTGTCGCGAACGCTGTTTTCCATATTTGGATGTTTAACCGCTTTTTTGCGGTCTTTACATAACGTGCATAGCCTTGTAAGTAAAAATTACTTTGAACTCTTCCAAGGGTTTACAATTTCTAGAAAAAAAAAACTATTCTACTACAACTTGTTGGCCATTAAAATGGAACAAGAAAGGTATAGTTGAGCAATATTGCCTTTTTGAGTTTTCTTCTTTTTTTTATCAAACTTTGTCTTATTGTCAATGCCATCAGTCGTCTGAGTTGGTTTTTATTATTGTGAGCTAGTTTCAGCCAGACTAACCAAATTGGGATGCAGTTTTTGGTCTGGCCACTGCACTGTTAAGTTTTTAATGGTTTTTATAAAATGAAGGACGACCAATTGTGGTGCATGATTTATTTGAAAGTTTTATTGAAATTATGCCAGTTTATTTGTTTAATGAGATTTGTTTACTTTTATCTGTTTGTTGTTAAGTCCGGAAGTTCGAAGAAAATATAATGTGGTTTGTTGTTTATTTGATTTTGATTTCTGAATTGTGGAATTGTAGTATTTCTGGGAAGTTTTGTTTATCTCAAAAAATGTATTGTTTTGAGGTATTCTGATAACTACAAGTGTTTTTGGTGTCGGTTTTAAATAACAGTCGAAACCTGACTAATTGTTTGTGACAGCTGTTTTTCTATTTAAATTACTTGGACTGTAACCCAAAGAAAAATCACGTCTTGGATATTCAGTTCTACATTTTCATCAACTGAAGGTAAAATTGTAATCTTATAACAGTCTTTACTGCAAGGAAGTCTGTCTTCGATGAAGTTTTTACGTCTTCTAAAAAGATTTAATTGATGTTGTCTTATACATACATATTGAATTTGAAAATTGCATCTATTTTTTAAATGGGCAACGCATGTCGGGTCTGCAAGTATGTATACCCGAAATATTATGTCTTTTTTATGAGTTACTTTACTCCTCCTAAACAAAGTAGATGAGTTCCTCATTTTGATGAATTTTGGGTGAATTCCAGCAAATTTACGAATGGCTTAGATCGACAATTCGACCTTTTACTAGCAGGCCCGGCAGACGTTCCGTTGGAAACAATTGAAAATTTAATATTTTAATCTTTTTTGAATACAAGCAAGAACTGTTTGGTCGGCTATTTTACTGAAAAGAAATATATTTCCCACATACGTGGATATGTGACTGAACTTCTTAACTGATTTTGATGAAGTTTTTAGTTTTAGTGGAGAATCGTTTCGATTCTAAATGCTGTATAAAAGCAGACTCAACAGACGTTGTCCCTTATAAGTCGATAAGAGAAGCTTTAGCTTCATTGTTTACGATACTAGCGGATAAGGTACATGTTGTTCAAACTTTTTTGAATAAGAACAGTGATCGTCAGAGCCAACAATCCTTTCCTCCCACGCAATTACCCATACACGAGCCTATGTCAACCACAAACATCGTTTCAAGGGCGATAAGTACCACTTCTAATTTATGACGCCAAAGCATGTCTTTGGCATGCCTGTGCATAGCAAATTTAACAACCAATCCATTACGCATCCCGAAAGTGATTTATTTTTCGATTTATCCTGCATGAGCCTACCAAGCTGCACGAACACCAAACGAAGATTTCATCGATGAAGATGATGGCGACGCAAAAACATCAACGACGACGACAAACGACAAAAAAAACGAACCAGCCAATGTCTGAATTTCAAAATGGAGACAAATAGACAGGCACTGCACATTAATGCATGTCGTTGTCTGCTAGTCCGGCCTAAAAGTCATATCGGCCTGGCTACATTGTTTTAAGCTACAAAGCACGTTACACCTATGAATTCGCCAAAACGGCCATGACTCCTTGTTCTTTTTATTTTGTCTTTTATTGCTTTGTTTTATTGTTTGCATGGCCTCCTGCAAACTTAAGCGCATCTCGGCTAAAAATAGCCAAGCCTAGTGAGCCTCTATCTTCATTCGTGTTTGTTTTAGTATTTAGCGGTTAACATTGACGTTAGTTTGGAAAAAAATAGAGTTTTGTACTCTTCCACTATGACGCCATTGCTTTATAAATTCAAAAAAATAAGACAAAAAACTTCACAAGGAACTACAAGTAATGTAAGTCTCGCCAAAGAGGAGAGGCAGATGATTCAGTACTTTTGAAATTGAAAGAGTGGGTGGCGGTGGTGGTATACAACAAATACCGACGACGATGACGCGACAATGAAACGATTAACAAGGACACTGTGATACAAAAGTACGTCCGTTTCGGTTCGTGCGGCACTGGCGTCTTTGTGTAAACAAAGAAAAATGTATTGACGTACAGAATTGTCAGCAACGACAGCAACAAAAGCCGCTCTGACAACTAAAACAACTGACAACTGACTCGCTGTAACAAAAAAGAAAAGGATTTATAAACCGATGAAAGCTTTTTGATGCCATTTTGAATTATATTCGCCTGACGTATGTCAAAATTCTGACACAACAACTCTCGAGTGTCGTTTATTGAATGCGAATCGATGATTACTGCACACTTTATGGGCGGGTGCTTTTGTGTTCGAGGCTGAAGAGGAGGACCAACTCATCGTCCTATTTTAGTGGTTTGCATTGCAATGCTGATTATGCGGAGGCTTATGGGGGTGTCTTCGTTGGTGTGATTGTGATTGCATGTCAGGACTCCAAACAGACTCGGCATTAAGTGCTTGGGCGAGGGCAAGGGCGACGATCATAAGGTAATACCGTCAATGCACGAGTATAGGTGTAATAATTGAGTAAACACAATAGGGATCCGTATATTCGCCTATCCGTGCATGTATCATAAATGCAATATTATTAGCGCTCGTGTATGCTTTAAGGGTGTTATGATGGCTTTCTGGTGTTCCAGATAGGTTTCGGATTACCACTTGACCTAATTAGACAGAAAAATAAATTATGTGCTGGTCGACGGTGTTTTATGAACTTGTTGAGGCCACACAATGTACATATATCTTTGTTGTCATCGTTATGCGAGGTTGTTGAGCAACATTGTGAATTGAATTGAATATGATGGGATGGTTAGCCAATTTGAGAACTCAAAAGGGGAGTGAATGCAATTAGGCTAAGTAGATTTTAAAGTTTCTTATAATCGCGGTTGTGTGCTGAACTGATGGGAGTTGTGCAGGATAATTGAATTGAAAGTAAGTGAAATTTCGTCCTCAATTTCGAACTAGATTCTTGCGTGCTGATATTGTTGCTCTTTGGTAATAAATATTCGACAGTGTTTTGTTGAAGAACGATTTAAATGAGATGCACCTCAAGGGACACCTGTTGGTCCACTTTTGTTTAGGACTTTCCAATGAAAGTTGAAAGTCGATACTCATGCAAAAGAAGCCGAACTACTTCCTTTTTCTAAAGTCGTTTACATTTCAGTGATCCCAATCGACTTTCCGTTCGGTTCGGCCTTGGCAACCTCTACCTCTTGGAAATTAAATTGAATCTTGGCACCGAATATCATCTTTCCATCATAACTCAGCTTCCTATCATAAAAGCGAAAACCAATTACGTAAGTTAAATTCCATTTAAAATTGCAACAAACTTCGTCATATTTCAACCTCAAATGCAAAAGCCCAAGAACGTTTCAAGATTATCTAATAACAGACTCGAGTGGAAGGTTCATTTTTTCGTTCTTCTTCTTCGTATTTGCAACCAGGAAACAAATCAGCAAGTCGCCACCAAGTCTCCATGGTTTCCCTACAGAAAATTGTGTACCTAGTCACATCCATTGGAATTTTACACAAGGCAAGGTGAAACTTTCATTAAACTGCAATAAAGTCACCGTAATTGCTTTAAAGGAAATGAGTATGGTAAGCTGATTCTCTTCCCGACTGACCTGAACAACGTACCATCTTCACATGACGACGGAAGTACCCTCTTTAAATTTGGCATAAATTCCCACAATTAACGAAGAGCAATGCCAACGAACCCCAACGCAAAAGGGTGTTTTGCATTTTAATTCACATCCCATTCCCGTTCGAATTCCCGCCCAGGATATGAACTTAACCTATGAACCATTCTCCATCGTAATGGTATGGCCATCATCATAACCCACTAGAAACTATATGACTCGCTGGCTTCTGGAATGTTGTTCGTCAGAGCAAGCGAAGCAAGTGGACGCTTTCGAGAGTTCTTTCACGTTACGTTTGTTTTGCACAAGCAACAAAAATGCCTTAGCTTCAGAGAGTGCAGAGCAATGTGTCGTCGTCGTTTGTCGTGTTATTTGTTTGAGTATTTCCTTGTGCACAGTACTTGTATGTGGGTGAGAGATTTTGATGTTAATGGCGATGGTGGTTCACCTTAAGCATATGGCGCTTATAGTATGAGCCTTTCCATGGCGGGGTTGTTCTTATTATTGTGTTTGGGATTTCTGTCTAGAGAGCATCACTTGTGTGGGAACGTTTTTCGTTTTGCACCTTTTTTGTTTTGCTTTGTTTTATGCGCTATTTCGCTTTTCAAGTCGTGTTGAGTGATGTAGAAAGTAGTGAATGAATAATCAGTGAAAGTAAAGTAAAGGAAATCCTCTGAAAGGAAATTAAAATTGCTCACGATGATATTTTTTTGTTCGTGATGAATACCGGCATAACTTTTAACAGTTATTTATAAGTTCAAAGTAGAAGGAGTTCAATGACCATTGTCATTGGCATTCATATGCACCACGCTAAGCGGAAGGATATTATGTCATTTTCTTCTCTGATGAGAACCGCAGGGCGGATTTTGTTTTCGTTTTTTGGGACTCGTTAGGTCTGAAGTTTATCATCAATAATTAGATATGTTTCATGTTAAACCATAATCCATCCAACAAAAAGAATCCATCTAATTATCGCATGTCCTGCTTTGGTTTTTGCGTGCGTCCCTATCAAAACAAAACACAAAATTTATCAAACAAAATTCTGAATCCAAACAAAATGCCAAATCAAACTAATCTTTTCCATTTTCTTTTTTTTAATTTCAGGTAAAGTAGCAGTTGCAAGAGGTGATATAAATAAATATTCAAGATACAATTTTATGTTTCAAAAATACTTTTAAATATTAAGTTTTCATTTTCAATAAATGCAAATTTTTTTTAAGAATTCGAACACAATTAAACGAGTAAATATAAAAATCCTGACAAAACAAAAATATCCATTTCCTCATCATTTTCTATTTTCGTCAAATTAAATCAACAATCATCGACCCAGTATTTTGCCTCCCCCGCAAAAAAAAATCTTGATTTATGTTTTTTTTTTTTGTTGTGTATTCTTTTGTTTTCTAATCCAATTGAGTGATTAGTTCATCGAGCTTCATGTTGCTTGTAATCAACACCCACATGGACGAATTCCACAAAATTTACCAAACAATTTAACAACGCACTTTCTCCTACTCCATGCGTTTAATTAGTCTCCGACAACAAATTAAGAAAATAGACAACAAAAAAAACCGCCGGGTATGGATTCACAGCTGTCATATTGGATATTTTTTTATTGGTTAATATTGTGAAAAGACGCAACAGTCATATTCGTCATAACCTTAATTATCAAAGTCTACGAGTGCGTATATTGTTTTATCTTGTTCAATTTTACGATTCTTTAAGGGCTAAGATAACTGTTGAATTGACGTCTGTAAAAGTAAACAATAATATTGAATACATTCTTATGAAAATGTCAAAAGTTTGTATAATTTTTTGTTAGCAATCAAAACATTTTCAACGCTTCCCTCAGAACATCGTTTGATGGGTCCGCTAGTATTTAACACATTCCTTTTTTTGCAGTGCAATGCTTGTCGGGTTTGTAAACTGAATAATGATACAGATATCAAATTTCAAAAACATGAGTTAAGTTGTTTAGTAAGGCCGTTGGGTCCGCTAGTACCTTAACTCAATTGTATAATTAGCCAGTTCTCGAATCCAATGGAATACAAACATCAAATCGCGCACAGAAGAAGGACATGCATATAAAGTGCAGATTTTACTTTCAAACAAAACCTTGTAAGTAAAGAAATGATTTGCGAAAGCTTCACCACATTCTGATAAACATCAAAAACTGTCCATAATAGAAATTTCTTGAAAAATACCTTTCACCATCGTCAAGTAAAACAAAGAAGAGTGCATACTCACCCTCACATTAAATTGTTTTTCTTTGATATGAGACTCCAACTCCTCCCACAAGTGTAAATGCTTTATTGTAGGAAGTGTTATTACTCAACGTCTGGCTCATAAAAGTATAATAATTTTAATTCAATACAATGTGGTGAAGGAGTCTAGCAATTTTTACTTTCGTTTTCATTTCATATTTCGATTAAAATGATTTCACTTTGTTTACTTCTTTGTGCTTGTGGAGTAAGTGAATCATTGTTTCTCTCGTTCGTTCACGTTGCGTCGCTTTTTTTTAATTTTTAATTTTCTGATGTATCATGTCAGATTATGAGCATGAGAGTTATCACTCATCACTCACCACCTTAAGGCTGAATTCATTGTTAAACCGTTTTTGACAGGGTGTAACAGATTTTGCTCTTAAAATAACTTAAAAACATAGGAAGAGGAAAATTGAGATCTTGTTCAAAAAACTTGTGATTTTTCTTCAATTTAAGTCATAACCTTGGTATTATTTTGGAAAACAAAGTTAAGGCGGAAGCCACCTCCTAAAGGATCTCAACATACATAAATCCGCTGGTCCGGATGGTGTCCCGCTATTATTCCGAAGAGGTGTTCTTCCACGCTGGCAAAACCCTTGCGTAAGGTTTTCCATCTATCCTATTTTTCTGGGCTCGTTCCTAGCAGTTGGAAAACAGCATTTGTCCAGCCTGTTCCAAAAAAGTTGAATCCTCCTCTCCCTTCAATTATCGTCCGATTGTACTTAGGTCCCTTCTTTCTAAGGTCATGGAAAAGCTGATAAACCATCAGCTCATGAAATATCTCGAAGACCGAAAGCTTCTTAATGACCGGCAGTACGCCTTTCGCAGCAACAGGTCCACTGGTGATCTGATGGTTTATCTCACTGAACAGAGGAACAAATCTTTACATCGTTTTGGAGAAAGTAATATTGTTGCACTTGATATCTCAAAGGAATTTGATAGAGTTTGGCCAGGCTCTCTTATCGAAAATGCGTGCTTTCGGTATCAATGAATCCCTCCTTTGTTGGATTAGAAACTTTCTTTCGAACCGTTCAATACAAGATGTATTGTTGTACCATATAAATGCTGATGTGCCCCAGGGCTCCGTTTTGTCTCCGACCATCTTCCTCATTTTCATTAATGATCTCTTGTGTGCCACTTCTAATCCAATCAATTGCTTCGCTGACGATAGTACCCTTAGCTTTTCATATTCATTTCAAGACCCACATCCCTACTCTTCGGATGTGCAACTGCAACGGCAAAATATGATAAGCTCATTAAACTCTGACTTAAACAGCCTTGTGCAATGGGGAATACAAAACTCGCGTAGAGTTTAATGCTACGAAAACTCAATGCTGTCTTGTATCGTTAAAGCGAGACATACCCTCCTTGTCACTGTCGATGAGTGCATCTGTGAAACCGAACATCTCGAGATTCTCGATATCTGTATCACTGAACACCTGGAACGAGCACATACGCGATGTCGTCAAAAATGCCGCAAGATGTTTGGTTTTCTTAAGACGGTACAATAAATTTTTCTCCCCGTCTGATCTAGCTATTATCTACAAGACTTATATCCGTTCAAAGCTTGAGTACAATTCCCATCTTTGGGCTGATGCTCTAGCTACTTAAGCCTCTTGGATGGTATACAAAAAAGAGCAGTAAGAATGATTGCTGACAGAGACATCACCTACTTATTCAGTTCACTGGTACACCGTCGTAACGTTTCGTGTCTCTCCTTGCTTTACCGTTATTTCTACGGTAATTGCTCTAGTGAACTAGCCAGTTGCATTCCAGTCCTTTAACAATTCAACCGTAATACCCGCGCTTCCAGGAATGCCCATCAGTTTACCCTCTAGCCCAACTTCGGTCGTACACTCATCTATTGAGAATCATTCTTTAGCCGTACTACGCGAATGTGGAACTCTCTTCCACACTCTGTCTTTCCCGATCATTGCAGTGTTCAGGAATTTAAGACCAAATGTACACCGGCACCTCCTCTCCAACCCCTACCTTGTTTCCTAAAGCACTCACTGTGTCTATGGCATAATAAGGGTATAAAGAAATCCTTGAGTGTGTGTTTATTATATAAGAAAAAAAAAAAACAGTGGTTCCTTTTCCCAGTTTTCGTGAAGCCATATTAATCTCGTCTAAGCTATCATAAAGCGATTTCGTGTTAAACGTCCAAATCGTCACAAAATTTACTTAAAAATCATGCGGAATTAATTTAACTGCAAAAAATAAATAAACAAACAACTACTTAACTATCCTATTTATTTTATTACCAATTAAAATCCACGTAATCTAAAACCAAAACAAAATTTCACTTTTAACTAGACACCCTGTCATCGTTACCCATCCACCAAATGTCATCCAAATAAGTACCGCGTTTTAACTGTCTTCTCAAAGCATCAACCGATAGCTGTTGATTTACAGGCTGCAATATGCAATCAAAATTACCGTCAATCTTTTAATGGAATCGATAAAGAAAAAGAAAAACTTTCTCTCGTTTTATGATAAACCCACTTGTTGCAGCGGTTCGCGCTAAAACACGGATTCCAGCTCAAATTTGACCTGAAATTATGATGATTTCTTGGAACATGCTAAATTAATTCCAATTTAATGCTGCTGTTAAAATAAAGATACTTAAAACGTGATATACATAAGCAAGGATATTTTGCTAGCGTTTATTTCATGACACTTAAATGCGAAACGCATTCACAGCAGTCTAGGCAGTTTAACCTGTGTGCGTATGTGTGATATTTCCCTTTGGGGACACATGTCAATAATAATACAGTCGAAGACGACGACGCACGATTGGAATTGCGGAATTAACATTTTTAATAACGTCAAGCGAGTCATTCGGTTTTATGAAATATTGCAGAAAATTGAACAACAGCAAAATAAAAAACGCCTGAATGTCTGCGATAAAAATCTCACTTTTCCGGTTGTGATGTTGCCCGCTGCCGCGCTATCGTCGCTTTAATATTGCGTCGGCTTGCTTGCGCGGTGTCGCTGTCATCCGTGTCTCCATGAATTCAATGCGATTTTCTGTCGAATCGATCCGTATAGTCGCCTATAAAAGCTGGGATTGGAGTGTTGATTAAGAGACACACTTGCTTGCTCTTTTGCAATTTTAAGTTAATAGAGTTTAGTTATAGAGCAACTATTGGTTTTGCGATTGCACTTCAAATTTTGGCTATAACACAACTTTTATGGTATGAAGCTCTGACTGCTTAATTGAATCATAAGCAAAAGCGTAAGACCCCAACTCACTCTTTACTCTGCCTTTCATCAAGATTTTTTCCAGAATTAAATTGATCGCGCGCGTAGGTAATGAGATTAATTTTTATTTTATGATTGAGGAAGGCTTATCACGATAAAGCAATCGTAGTTTTAAACAAAAACCTACGCGTTGTTTCAAAGAAGTCCTCGCCAGCGTTGTCGTCGGTCTTTCATTTAGCAGTTAAAGTGCGGCCGTTCCAACGATGACGATTGAAATTTTAATGAAGTCTGGGACTATATTTAGATTTTACAGGTTATAGAAAGCTAAAATGACAAATTGTGTTTGAAATATTTATGAACCGCTTTGACATAAGATTAATCTTTTTCTTTTTTTCTCTTTGTTTCAATTATTATTTCTTTTGATGTTTAGAATTTGCTTGCAATGATTTATTGGTAGTTGTACTTTTAGATATTTGTTCGGACAAGTGTTTTTGGTTAACATGTTTTTATTTTAATAAATTAAAACAAGGTATTGTATTTATGGATCTGTTTGATTCATTTGTTTATGAAACGACCAGTGTCTCAAGAAAAAAACATCTCAAGCAATTGATTAAAGTCCTCTATATCACTCCAGTGGCTGCTTGGGCCAAAAAAGGAGCGCCTAGGTCCGAAAAGTCCTTTAGGTTAGGTTAGGTGATATAAGGGGTGTGCACAGCGTGAATTGTTGCATACACGTGTGATCACCTTTAAAAAAAAATTAGCATTGATGCTTTTCAAAGTTGCCGATTAACGTAGACTGGCTCGTTAACGAACCAGCCTGTGCTATCTATAAATTCCCTCATGTTTGCCTTTGACACCTGTGCTAGATCATCCAGTTCGGTTCGAACAGTCACAGAGCGGGTGTTTAATGGTTTCCTCCTCATCCTGACAGCTTCTAAAGAAATCGGGTGCAAAAGCCCCTATCTTGTTGGCCATTGTGCCAATGGCGCAATGACCCGTTAGTTCACCTATCAGGATTTTAATTTTCCTTTTACTCACCGATAGAATATACCGAGTTTCCTTTTCATTAGTGTAAGGCCATAAACTTCTAGAGATTATGCAATCGTCCCTGGATTTCCAGAAGTTATTGATCTCTTTTGATTTAAAGTCTATCTTCCTCTTGAGTACCCCAATCGGGACGAGTGGTCCCCTATCTGAATGTCTAGTTCATCTCCTATTTCGTTCCCTTCTATATTGCTGTGTCCAGGAACCCAGCAGAGCTTAACCTGGTTAGTATGGCAGATTCTATTTAATTCTTTCCTACAGTTTAAATCTGCTTTTTATTTTGTGGTCTCACTGGCTGAGGCTTTGGTAGCAGCCTGGCTGTCCACGAAAAAAGTTATCAACGAGGAGCTTATCTTTTCGTGATGTGCCATTTCAGCAGCTTTTTCAATGGCATAAAGATCTCGGCCTGAAAGACACTACAGTCAGCTGAGAGTTTATACGCCTCTCTGATGTTGAGAGATTGGCAAAACACTCCAGCACCTGTTCCTGATTCCCTGTTTACTTTTAAGTGAATTAGGATCCCAACCCTGCCTTTCTGGTATGCAAATAGAAAATTTTCTATCAAAATCTAGTAGAAGGGGAATGTAATCGTTGGTCTCCGTCAGTCCTGAAATCATGTCGTATCTTTGTAAGATTGACCCGTGTCCATAAGTGCTGTGCTTCCATAGACTCAGTTCTTTTAAACGAATTACAGTTTTGGCTCCCGTCACCTTATGAACTTCAGAGGGGAGATCCAAGATCATTTCCAACCCAGCTTGTGGTGTGGATCTCTGAGCCCCTGTTATTCAGGTTCTTGAGATAGCTTAATTTTTCCATCGCTTTCCACCATACAATAGAGCCATAGGTAAGAATGGGTCTGACAATCACTGTGTACATCCATTGGATGACTTGCGGTCGCATACCCAAACGTACACCGAAGGTCCTTTTCCATGTGTAGAATGCACATAGTGCCTTTTCATTCTTTCCTCAGTATTACGCTTCCATGTAAGCTTGGAGTCAATAATTACTCCTAGAAATTTAGCTTCCTTAGAAAGTTTAAGAGGAATACCATTTAGTTTAGGAGGGTTGAAGCCCTCCAAATTCCGTTTTTTACGTTAACAAATTAGCTCTGTTATGGTGGTATTGACCCCGAGACCGTTCTTAGTTGCCCAGGAAGATAAATCCTTTAATGCGTTTTCCATAATGTTTCCGATAATGGTAAGGAATTTGCCTGATACCAAAACCACTATATCATCTGCATATGTTCCAATTTTTATGCCCTGATCCTTAAACTTTGTGAGAATTTTGTTGACTACGAGGATCCAGAGCAGGGATCGATGACCCCTCCCTGTGGTGTGCCTCTAGTAACTGTTTTCTCAATCGTGCTAACTCCCAATTGAGAGTAGATAATTCTGCCATTTTACATGGTGAAGATCCAGTCGACAATGACAGATTCAACTTCAATTTCAACTAAGGAACGAGATAAACGGAAGTGTTTTTCAAACAGTTCTCTTATTTTACTAGACCGGTTTCGGACAACAGTGTCAATGGTTGAAGGACTTAGACTTGTATTGTCCTCTGGTAGATCAATACAGTCTTTCAGCCATTTTTCGTACTCTGTCCAGAAAAGTCCTTTACTATTAAAAAAAAAAACCTGTTTCCTGGCCCGAGAACTCACCGCTCATATGGCGTTGTGTTCTTCCAATTCAGTCAGTGTTGTCGGTTTCTCCGTGTAAAGACACGTTTTCTGACCACGATCGTCTCGAAATGTAATAGGTTTACAATAATTCAAGCTTAGATTCATAAAATTGACAGTTCGCTTCTATAAACGCAGACAGAAGAGGTAATGTAGTCGCTTAATTCTGAACAATGTTAGGCATTGATAATTTGAAATCAAACCGACACGGAACTATCAGCTTTATTGACATCAATCAACTGTGTCCAAAAATATTGCTTATTTCACTCATTATATCGCTATCGAATTATCGGCTGATAGTCAATTTTTATGAATAAAATTTATGAGTACGTACACTCATTTGATTAAGATAAAAACAATGATAACCTATTTTTGTGTTTGAAATTTATAAACCTTGGCATTTTTAAGTTCTTCCTTGAGTGATTTTCGGTAGTCTTTGTTCAGTTTCCTTCTAGACAGTTGACATACTTTCACCTTCATTCCCCCTTGTTTCGAATAAAAACTACTTACATAAGCCACCTGGTTCTCTAATATTTCATTCTTCAAACAATATTCATTGAACAAACTTTTCAAAACAAAATAAGGTAAAAAAGACTCGACAGTATATAATTTAATCTCAATCAACCTGTAGTGGTTCTCAACCTGCCTTGTGTGCAATAAAGCAATCACCCTTCACCAAGAAGCCGCATGTATATTGAAAATAAACTTGACTAAAAATACATTTTTAATTAAACTATCGATTGTGGTGCTGTGGGGGCTATGTTGCAACATGTGCAAGGTGATGCACTCGATATCCGACCGACCACAAATCTCAATCTAACCGCATTAGGGTCTACAAAACCAACAACACCATCAAATCCGTCGATCGATTGAAAACTCACTTCAGTAATCTCTTTTTTTCTCGTCTTTGTTTAATTCAATTCAAACTCTCAGAACCTCCAACATCTAAGAAATTTGCGGTATCACGGCGACAACGAAACAAAATCAGCATCGACTTCGACAATCGCTTCAGCCAAAGACAGATGGAGGACCTCCCCTCTCATCGATCTAGTTAGACAACCTAAGCTTCACTAGTCACCGCCGCAGATAGGTGATTTTCGGTGTCACTGGATCTCCATTGTCGAGTTAAGAAATTTTATCTCATTAGACTGAACCGTTCTCGAGGTTATAGCTCTGTTTCTATGATGATGAAATGCAAAAAGATCCAAATGACTGTGCTAACATTCAAAAGAGCGACCCACGTATTTGAGAATATTGCTCTGATAGAAATCTGAATCTATTGCATTCAAGTCTGTGACTTGTCTACTTGTCCGAACTACGGACTTTTGTATACAACGAGCCAAAAATAACGTAGGGGTTTGATTAAAAATAAAACTATAATAACACAACAATCGTATGTCTTTGGCCGACGAGACGAGGCTACTGCATCCATCGTTCAACGGTCAGTCGTTGCAGGTGAGTGTCAAACGTGGGATGAACACAATTATTCTGAACCTAGTGTTCAACTGGACTGACAACATAAAGTTGTTTGTTTTTTTTTTTTTGCAAATAGTCAATGAAGGAGAGTTTTGTTTTTTGACAGTTTACTTATGGCCATTTTGAAATATGATTGGCCTAAATAATTTTTTAAAATGAAAATCAAAAATTCATTCATTTTCGAGTTTTTAAGTGTTAATACATTTTTCGATATTTTCGATAGAATCAGAGTTATCGACATTTTAAGTTTCAAACTCATGTGGTCACAACATTTCCACTCAGACTATACAAGTTAGTCATGAAATGGCCACAAGGCAACTGTTTTGGTTGGGTGGATAGCTTGATAGAGGTCGCATGTTAATTTAGGTCGACAATGGCTAAAAAACAGAAAAGAATGAAGAGGCAGAAGGACGTTCAATATTTTTTTTTTTTGATTTGAGTTGTTTGTTAAAGTCTTGTTATGTCTGTACTCAAACATAACATTTGGTGTTTTGGGATCAATTGGATGTTGTGTGTTTGCTTTTTTGTGTGTCATAGTATGTAGGTTCCGGAGAACCACCTCCTACCTTGTTAGATACTTCCACGCGCTGTAAAATGCTTGTTTGCAGATAATTACTTGACATTTTTGATGGGTTGTAGTGTTGGTTCTTTTTTGTGTGGTCTTTTTGTCGGAAATGAGGAAATGCCTAATTAAAAATAGCTTTTTCTCTTTATCAATTTGAGATTCAAGCCTAAAAGCACCCATCAATCTCTTAATCCTTTGCAAACACGACCTCTTATAACCAGTTGGAAAAAGTTTCTCCATAATCCTAACTCGAATAAATGATTGACAAGTCGTCATTAACTTTTCTAACCCACATGGATGTTGTTTGTTCCTCATCGAGACGTCCACATATGATGGCGACATCAATCACAGACCACACTTAACTTTTACCTACCTCAGAAATAACACAAAAAAGTGCAGATAAGACTCACATCAGAGTGTATCAGACATTCAAAATCCTCATAATGGAGGCTGTATACATGACATATTGACACAAGGATAAGTTTGTTAAGTGTTACATGCCTGCGGGGAAGTCATAGACGCGCTTTTAATAACAAATGCACGCTTTGGAGGTTTTTTATCTTTAAAAAATAGCAATAAGCCACGTCGTGCGTAGTCGCTCGTCATCCTTCTTTCTATTTTTCAATAATTAATCACTTAGCTTAGGTGTCCTTATCATTCAGCTGTAGGTATTGCCATTCAATGCATCAATATTGTAACCGCCTTTAATGCTTTGGCGATGTCTACATTCTGATGTTACTAGAGAAAGAGTAGCTTGCGTGCGTCGCACCGGCTCTAATACAAACAACACACACATGCGACCGACGCGACGACGACGTGGGCTGGAAACAAATGCCATGACATTAGACATTTGTCAATCCGTAGACCGGAATTGATAGTAATCTATCAATGTCGAGACGTTTTCCCACTTGCAAATGGCATAAAAGATGACTGCATGATTGTATATCGAAAGAGATTTCGATTAAAAACAACAACAGAAAAAAAAGGTCAAAAGATGCGTGGACGATCGATGTGAACGTGTCGGTCGATACTAATTAATAAAAAAAAAAAAGAAAACAACAACCTTTGCGGGGCATTTTGATTGGATTTTGTGTAGGTTAAAGGTTAGAGAGAAAATTGCTACAAGAATTGCGATTTCGAAATCGAAGGAAACGTTGCGAAATTGCGAAGAAAGTTGAACGTAATTGAAAGTTTGAATCTGCGAAAAATTTGATATTCAAAAGTAAAGTGAAAACATTTGCTGCAAGCGTGTCAAAAGAGTCCTTGAAATTTTTCAATTTCGCAAAACCGAAAGTTAAGTTTCAATATTGTACGTTTCGCAACGAGGTTCGATAGTTTCCAAGGCAATTGCTTCCTTTTGCTTGCTAATATCGCAACATTTCAACGGCTTAGGTCTAACCAAGAATTTAGTAATTTTGAACGGTTATTTACCTCCATTTGCTTTTGCAAAGCCAAAAACAAAAACTAAAGCAATGAACACATTAAATCTGTTTAGAATTTTCCATAGCAAGTATGCCTCACGATTTTCCTCATAAAGCGTTGCCAGCAACATTGTCCTTAATGAACCAAAACCACTTGCATAACTCTTGAGCCGTCACTTTTTGCATAACAAGCTTATAAAAACTCTTTTCATGGCCCAATAGACTCACACATTGTTCCACTTTAAAAAGCCACCTTGCAGATAAATCGTGTATCATAAAAGCTAATCACTTCACAACTTAAGGTCCATTGTCTTGCATTTTATATGGATCTAATCCAAGACTACTTGGTAACTTTTGCAGCCTGCAGCAGAAAACAAAAGCAAAACAAAAAAAGAGGAAAAGGAAACAAAATAATTACACCACCATCACCATGGTAATGGTCCATCAAGCATTATGTCTTGTGTCTCTGTGGGTGGATAGAGAGAGAGGGAGAGAGAGCAACTCTTGCTTCATAATTATTTTCTTTCTCATTTTTTGTTTATTCACTCTCCGTGAGCATTACACATTTGGTTCATGGAATAGTTCAAGGATTTTCAAGCGGAAAGTGGGTTATCCAAGTAGTTATACCGAACTGTAGGACAAACACAAACAAACACACATAACCACCCACTCGCCTAAATGTTTGTAGCAAGGTCCTCTCAAGTGTATCGCTGCCTCTCAACAGCCAGCTGTGGCGTGCTAGGTGGGTATTGCAACTTTATATATTGGTTTATTTTTTAAGTTAAATTGCATATTAAGTGCAGCATGCCGCCGAGCCTGGTGGTGGGTACTCTATTTTGTGGCTCCACTCAAGAGAGCAAACTCAATTTAAGGCTCATAAATAAGACAAACAGCAGAGCTAGGGCTGGGGCCGATACGCCAGAAGGTGACATGGTCGCGAGCATGGCATAGCTGTGTGATGTGGTGTTTGCTGAAGATAATCATGCTTCGTTGCGTTGTGTCCTCTTCATTTGGGCTTTGGTGGCATTTTAATCAGGTTGACGACGTGACGCGACGCTCGCTGTTGGTTCATTTTTAAAATAAATATTTTGTCCGCAGAAATTGGAAATATAATGAAATTATGTTTCTATTTAAAATGGTGGAATGAAAATTTTGAAAGTCAATTAAAATTTGTTTCTGATGTCAACTCGAGCTCCGCAAAAAGTAATGAAAAAAAAAATCAATAGTCATGTGGGAAATCGCTTTGAAAAATGACTTAAACATTTAGTTGCAATCGGTCGACCAACCAAATCCTCTTGCAAAAATAGCATACATGTATAAATCTGAGAACAGAGACCTTATTTCACTTGCTCTCTAGTAAAAAGTGAGTAGATCTCTTAAAAAACAACTAAGTGTATGATTTAGCAGGATTCCCGCTAAGTCGATATTAAGAAGGCTTTTGACAACATCAACAAAGAGTTCTTATGAATTGCATTGCTCTTATAGAAAGAGAGCTAGGTTACCTGACAAATTTGTTGTCCAAAGTAGAATCGCACTGGGCGGTATTTGTCGCCAATAGAGTCAAGGAAAATTAGAAATCGAGACTCTTTTTTAAAAACGCATACGAAAACGCGTACACGTCTCCCAACAGACTTCGCAAGTCAGAAGACCTTACAGTTAGTAATTATTGGATACTTGAAAGTAGAAGCAAATTGAAGAGGACGGATGGTCCTTGAAAACCCAAACATTCAGAAGGTTATAAAAAACGAACGATCTAAGTGTCCCGATAATTTTAACAAAATTAAATATAGTAACATGACCCGTAATTGATGTCATCGTTAAATAAAAAATCATTATCTTTTTGCTTACCTTGCGTATTTATTGTCATCGAATACAATTCAAAACCCCCGAAAATCTCGCCAAATAAATACTTCCCTTATCAGCAATTCGAACCCTCTACAGCTTAAAAATTGTATATTCAATTCCAACAAATTATAATCATCAATCAAACCAAATGGAAACGATGATTATTAAAATTAATTGGAAACGTAAAATCAAACATTCGATTTTTCGCAGAAATGATAAAATGATAAAAAAAGAAGAAAATCCGATACAGGTAAATATTTCCGTCATTATAGTTTGGTTGGATGGAACGGAAGCCCAACGTTATAATCCATGAAAGGTCGTCCTTGACACGGAATTTCTTTTATGAAAAACAAATATGTGCGTTCTGCTGCGAATAAAAAATAACAAAACATTTTCGCGGAAGTTGGATTTTCAAAGACTGCAAACCACAATTTCGAGGTAACTTTTCACATTTTCTGTGTATACTTTGTTCAACAAGATTTAATCCTTCAAGCAATAATGCAATAACGAAAAACCCAAACAAAACACAACACAACTCAACTCAACAACAAAAATGGAAAAAGGGATAAATGCATTGAGGCGTGCATTTATTAAGCATAAAAGCGTTATAAATATTACGTATACGCCAGGGTGGACATGGTTGTGTTATTTTTTGTGTTTTTTGTTTGTTTGTATTTTCATTTGGATGAGTTGAATGCGAAAAAGGAAAAATATTATTTACTCTTTTTTTCGTATTTTATTGTACGAGCGATAGTGTTTTATGAGCGGAAAGCGAAGGCGGGCGTTTTTGTTGTTTTTTGAGTAATTTACATAATTTTTGGTGCAGAAACACAACATGGTTTTCGGATTGGTTTAATTGGATTAACGATTTTCAAAAAAAAAAAAAAAAGGAAGTTGATTAAGGTTTGTGTTTGACCTTAATTTTTCTTAATTATTTCATTGACATAAGTCTCTAAATAAATATTTTACTAATTAAGGCTTACCCAAGTTAATTCAAAAAAATGTTGGGATTGGGTCGAATATTGAACAAACAATCTGTTACGAACAATTGAAATGTCAAATGCGCTAAGAATAGATTAAAATTTCGCCTCTAATCAACACTTTTATAAGAATTCAGGTCACATTTCTGAAGACCTTCTGACAAAAAGAAATATGAAACATCTGAACTGCGAGCAATTTTCCAACCCACAAAAAGGCTTCAAAGTATGCATCATTATCCAGTGCTTTGCAAAGGAAAAAAAATTATTAGATTTGCCAACAAAGCATTTTTATAACAAGGCACCCGGGAAATAAGAATATAGAAGCTTGTGTGCGAGAAAAAAACGAAAAATGAACTACCATAGAACACAGGAATGTAATACTTGGACAATAAAAATGCAGTCCGTATGATACGTGACAGGAATTTCTATTGAATAAGGAAGCCGAAAGTAATTCTGTTGGAATTTCAATATTCATCGGAAAATGCAAACAAAAATTGGAAACTTTTCATATGAATAAATTCTTTGCTATTTTGTCGGTTAAGTAGAAACTGTCATTAGTTTTGCAAAAGCAAAATGAAAAGAACCTGAGAACTGGTTGAACGATAAAATAAATATTTTTGAGAAATTGAATTCAAATTGAATTCAAAGAAATAGATGAAAACACTATTCGGCGCAACTCATTTTACTTGCGACAGATGGAATATATGACAGTTAATTATTGAATTCGTAAAAACAGTTTTGATCAAATATGACATTACGATGATAGAGAAGTCGAACAAAGTCCGAAAAAAGGGTCCAGCGATTCCGTCCGTCTGTCTATCTGTCTGTCTGTAAACGCACCTACAGCACCACTGAGACGCGTGGTCGCTTTTTGATTTATTTTTTATTATAAAAATTAAGGGTAGCCACCATACAATTTTTTATTAACCAAACCGAAAAGTTTTAATTTTGGTGTCCATCTACTCTAAATGACCAAGCCATCTGAGTCTCTGTACCTTGACCCTTCTGGCTAGGTCCATGTCGTTGTATATCTTTTCGCCATTCCCATTCAATGCATACGGGGCCAAAAATGACCCGAAGAACTTTAATCTCGAAACAGCCCTAGGCACATTCGTCCGATTTTGTCAAGGTCCATGCTTCTGCACCATACAGCAGGACTAGGATGATGAGGGTGTTGTACAATAATTATACCTTAGTTGCTCGAGAGAGATCTTTTCCACTCAATTTCTTAGCCCAAAGAAACAGCATAAGCAAGAGTTATTTTTCGTCTGTTCAAGACTAACATAAAAAAGGACACATGTTCAATTTGTCGACTTCCTAAATCACGACACAAACCAACTTGAGAGCCTTCGATTACTCACCAAGCCTGCTTGCAAACGCAACCATTCGTGTACCTTGTTCGATGTATTGCATTACGTTTGACCTTATCCGCGAAACTAACCAACATTTTAGCGACACGTTGTAGAACCACCAGCGGATGCTGGTCGCCACCATCATTGACGAAGCTCAAGGCTTCCCACCGAACATGGGCAAGGTTTTGGCTTCTCTCTCTATCTCTCTTTTGACTTGACCATATTAGGAATCAAAATGTTGTAATTAATCTTGAAACAGCAAAAATACAGTTGCAACTTTTGATACCTGCGTCCAACACAAAACCAAAACCGACGTACGACGGACGAATAGATTGAAACTTGAAATCCCTGTTGCCTTCCGCTTGTGTGGGCAGCGGCACACTACCGCCAATATGGCTCAAGCTAAAAGTCAAGTCTTTTGATGGGCTAAATGTAAGTAAAATCGATGTTGCGCACGGGCTTATACGATAAGACACAACCGGCAACATCAACTTGCAGCTAGAAGTAAGTTTTGTATATCCATGACTTTATTTGGCTGTCGTTCTGTTCTCCTTTTCCGCACTCGTGTTTGTTTTTCATCTTGAGTGTTTTTTTGATTTTTGTTTTTGCAATTATTTAATCCATTTGAGTTGATTTTTATCTCTCCGTGACCCAGTAGTGAGTGTGGATGTTGATTGTATGCTTTTCCTGCTGATGAAGCCAAAGATAATGATAATGACGACTCCGGTGATGATGATGATGATGATGATAGTCGTACTTGCAATCTCTCTTTGTTTGGCTTGGGTGTTCCTTCAAAAAGGTTAAACGATTTTGGGTCTTGGTAAAAGGGTTAATTAGCATAATGGACTGTTTGGCTACTGAAATTAAAGTGATGATAAAGAACATGACCTTATTTAGTAGAGATTTTTTTCTCGGTTTTGGGAGATGCTCCAGATTTGTTGGCATTTTTGTTCTGAAGGAGAGAGTAGTGATCACTAATCTCAACACTCAGAATCGGTACTGTTGCGTTTTGGTAGTATTTTTGTTGCTTTGCTATCTTTCACGAACATTTCTCAAATAAATATTTTCTTCCTAAAATGAAGGCATTCTATTAAGTGCGAAAAACCACTGCTTCCATTCAACGTTAATTTCAATATTTCATGTGTTTTCTTTGAGTCATTAAAATTTCAAGATTACACTTCAACAAAAACCATAACTTTGAGGTAAGAGCACTTCTTCCTCGAAAACAACTCTTACCTTTGAGCCCATAACTTAAACCAAATAATCTACCAAAAATACCTCACGTTTTCAAAAATTGTTTGACATTTTAAAGAGAAGAAGAATAGAATAAGAAAAACATTTCCATTGAAAACCGCCAGAATTTCGCTTCAGTAAATCAACTTGACTTTCCTCGCTCTCACTCGAAAATGTGAAGAAAAATATGCAACTCGAACGAAGCTTTCTCATTACGCCCTCATAATTTCTACTGCATTTATGACAAGATTGAGGGGAGTTGAATCATAAAGTAGGTACAAGTACAAGTTACACAAAACACAATCTTCCCCTTCCTTTCAAGACAACAACGACAAACGACGACAAGTACCAAAGTAAAATAAGGAATAAATGCAAACCGCAGCAAGAAAAATAAATTTACCATTTCATCCTACTTTTTATTCAAGTTTTTTTTTTATTTCTTTGTAAATTCTTCTGTTCGCAGCATTTTCAGAAGAAAATTATCATGCAACAAATATTTTCCTGGTTCGAAAAAACTTCTTGTTTTTTTTTCATCCGGGGTTGTGTGTATCTTTATTCAACATTTTTTTGTTGACTCCTGTTTTATTCTTTTTGCATGCACTGCACAATCCTTGTTTATGTTTTTGTCTGTTGCAAGCTTTTCAAGATTTAACGATGGGAAAAAGCAGTGTTTCGTGTGAAATATTTTCGTGCTTTGTTGTATATTTTGATAATTATTAACGCTCATCGCCGCACTCGGTGGTGCCAAAATCTTTCGTGTTTTACGACAGTCGAATGTTTGTTTTACACGCTTTTGATCGGAATTTTCAGGGGATGCTATTAAAAGACGACTGGCAGGGGTTGCTCTATTTTTACCGATTGCGTGTTTGTTTCTTTAATGCAAAAAATGTGTCTTGTGCTTTCTTATAGTTTCTTCATACTACAATGTTTCACTTTCTAAGAATCTGTCATTCAAAAAGTAAGAAAGAAAAACTACACTAAAACTTTTTCGCTTTCAAAACTAATTACGACACCACAAATGTTCATATAACCAACAAATCCGGTTGCCATGTCACGTATATGGTTGTTAGTAAAGAAAACTTTTTTTTTCACCGGAAAAAGCAAAAAGGAAACGATAAAACTAAACAAATATTCCCAAAAATGAAGCAAAGTCTTTTTTTCGCCAAAGAGAAGAAAAGAAAAAAACAGCCGCCCTTAATGCTCATTCCGTATAAACATCCTTTTCTCATTTCTCATCATAAAACACAAATCCTCGCATATAACTCTCCAAACTTATTCATTCATTGTTTATCTTTTCGTCTGAAGTTCAAGACGCGCCAATATGCCTCGCCGCCAATTCAGCATTTAAGTCAAAAATCCAAACAAATAGCTATGCCTGGTGTGCATGATGCAGTGACTTCCTAAATGAACGAAAAAATCCACAACATTCGTTTTCTGTTCTTCTTTTTTTGGCATCGATTCCAATCCATATGATTTCTATTTATTTATTTTACTTCATCGTTTGTCACTAACACGACTATTTATCAACTTTTGTTTGTATGGAGATGTCATAAATATGAACATACACAATCCTACAAGACACTAATAGATTTTTCCGCATGCATTTGCGGTACCCATTGAACGACGAAGAACCATTTGTATCGATATAACCCTGCCCACCCCCAAAATAAAATGGCATTGTGACCAACTTTTGTCTGCTGATTTTTGCATTTTCCACCCCATAAACTTCTCAAACCGCCCTTGGTTTGTCATTTCGCTAGAGGAACTGAAAATCCTATGGAACATAGTGAAAATAGACGGCAACTCATGTGTGGGGGTGACCATATTCCTCAAAATTATTTTTTTCAACACCAATTTTTCAATAAAATCTACGTTCCAAAAAAGAACATTGAAATGTATGCAGATGCACTGTTAGGGCCAAAAGAAAAGGCCCATTGTGACACCACATGAATCTAGAGAATTACTTCTTACTAGTCGAACCATTTTGAACTTTTTATAAAGCGAAGAAGATATTTGATATCCTTATTAGCTAATTCACTGGGATTATTATAGAAGTATTCTCCCAGATGAAGTTTTTGTCTTAGTGAAGGAGCAGGGCATGTGCAGACAAGGTGAGAGATTGCTTCGTCTTCTTCCTCGTCCATACAGCTCCTGCAGAAGTCATTTGAGGCTACACCAAGTCATGTTGCGTGTCTGCCTATAAGACAGTGTCCCGTAACGGCACCTATTAGGCAGCTAATATGAAATCTGCTTTGAGATAACAAGTCCTTAGAGCGCTTAAGGTCAAGTGACGGCCATATGAGCTTTGTGGCTGCGCACGTAGGTAAATTGTACCACCTAGACTTTGTTATCGTAGAGGCTGTTTCTTTTAGCAAAAGTTTGCATGTAACTATCGGTGTACTTATCTTTTCCCTTACAGGTGAGATAAGTATGACGGTTCCATTTTTAGCGAGTTCGTCGGCTCCACAATTTCCAGTGATATCTCTGTGGCCCGGCACCCAGCAGAGAGAATATTAAATTGCTGCGCTATCTGCATAAGAGATGATCGCCAATCGAGGGCCGTTTGAGACTTGGATGAGACGCCGTCGAGAGATTTAATAGCACCCTGACTGTCAGAGAAGATGCGGATATCAGAAGTTGATATTACGTGTTCTCTTAGCCACTGTACTGCACTGTAATCTCTCAAAAAATCCAACTGAATTTTTTTTTTGTTTCGAACCTGATATATTCGATTTTCAGTTTCTGATTACAAATTTCGGTTTGATTTCCTGTTTTCCATTTTCAGTTTCCTGTTTCCGGTTTACTGAATTCGGTCGGCTGTTTCTGTTTTCCAGTTTTCGAATCATTTTGCAGTTTCCTGTTTTCGAATTACAGATTCCCACACTCTAAATTTTAAAATGGATGCCACTTTCGTTCGAAATAATCTGGCTACTTCTTCATATAGAAAACTGTCTGAGGAAGAAAGAATTTTGGATGCAAATAGCTCCGATTTTATTTAATCAATGTTCTTGGGTGTATATGGTCACCCTATTGATGGCCCATCTAAGGGTATCACACGAGTGTCTAGTGTGCTGTCGCTTTCTAGAACTAATCGAAACAATATTCCTCACACACTGCAATCTCTCCTACTGTATTCTTCTTCGATTGAGAGGGTTTTCCTAAAACCAAAAACCAAAGAGAAGACACTCTTACAACACTGAAAAGTACAAAAGTCAGAAAAGAAACAACGACATTAAAAATAAGCACAATCGTGCCGTTCGTTATTGTTATTGCCTGACTGTGTGCTAAACTCTAACGACGACGACGAACGACGACAACGCTACGCTACGCTGTGCTCTAGAACTTGGGGGCTCTAGCTTTTAGTTTTGCCTCTGCTCGAAGCAGTTCTACACAAGGTGTCTATCGTGGAGCTCTTAGTGTACAGCAGTAACGAAGACGATATACAGCCGCGCCGCCTCTCCGATGAACGAAAGAGGAAGACGTTCTGTTTATATTTTGGTTTTTTGTTCGAGTATTTAAATTGAGTAAAAAAAAGACACTCGTTCATATTTACAGCTTGAAAAAAGGGCAATCGTAGAGCAAATCTCAGATCACACTTAAGTGTGAATCAAGTGAATGTATTCTTAGTGTCATTCGGAGAGTGATTCGCCGTGCGTGCAAATGTGATAAATCACTCTCACTGGTGTGTCAAAAGTCATCGGAAAGTTTTGTAATCATCGATTGTTGAAAATAGTGAACACAAAAACGAAATTTCCTACTTTTTGAGAGTGAATTTTGGTATTTCAAAAAAGTGTTATTTAAAAAAATCGGGCCTTAAAGGAGGATACGTTTGAAAACATAAGAATAATGCTGGCCTTGAGAGAGTGTCTTCTGAGGGAGAGCAACAGTTCGTCGTCCATGATGCCCAACAGCAGCAGCCTCAGACGAGATGGTAGCCATGATGATGCAAGGCAACAAAGTAAATATTTTTTCGTCGGTTTTTTTATTGTTCGACTTCAATCATGAACTTTCCTCAAAAGATACACAGATACTTTGTGATGTTCTGTTATCTGTTTACACTCTGGAGTACGTCTGGTGTGTGGTTGAAAATAAATAACAATACTCGTAATAAATAATTATTATGATTATTACGTCTCTTCTCTTCCAATTCAATGATGGAATTTTATCAGCCAATGTCAAACATCAAGTCGTTCTTTTTTTTTTCTTTGCTACTTCTTATTATAAGCCTGTTATCAGTTTTGTTATGTGATGACTTTGATGAGTGTCCCTTGGATTGGTTTAAGCTTGGGTATACAATGCCTTCAACAATGACCGGTAGTGAGTGTCGTTGAAAATATTCTTTTTTTATGGGGCTTCTTCACAAATAATAAGAATATAGCTACAGTAAAACGAAAATAAAACTTCAAATGGATTTGGATGGGGAATGAACTAGATTTTGTATACTTTCTTCTTCCTGCTGATGACAATGAAGGGATTTTATTTTGTGTTTCTATTATCTGGCTAAAACTAAAGAGCTTAATGTGGAGTAGGTGAATGTGGTGGAAGTAAATCAGCAACAAAATGAAAAAGAAAGGAAAACAAATGGAAACAACGACACAGCAGGGAAGTACCTGGTGCTCTAAAAATGTCTAAAACATTTCTGGTTGACAAATGACGAGGATTAAGAATCAAGTAAATAGAAGTATTATATTTGAAGAATGTTTGCAAATAATACTCTTGATTTCATATTGAAAACAAAATATACGTGCTTTTGTCTGGATTGGGAGGTACTAGAAGGACTTCCATCCGCAAATGTAAATTGTACCTAACTCCAAATAGATTGCAGCTTGTTTAGTTAGAAAAGACAATATGAAATTTACTTCCTGAAAAGTATGTAACATCTTAGAGACTTACCTGAGTGTAACTGATAACCTTAAATTTTTAGTTAAAAAGAAAAGTGGCATGCTATTACTTAATAATGGCGAAAAAGAAAACCTTAAAATATGTTGTGTCTGTGGCCTGAAGATGTCAAACACGTGCTCACATGTGGGGATTCGGTTTGGAAAAAACATGAACGCCGCTGCACAAGGTTGGCATTTCTTAAGTGGATCATGGACAGATTTTTGTCTTCTTTTTGTCAATCCAAAAAAACTCTGTCATTCTGATCTTTTTTTTTTATATAATTTACACCCACTCACGGGATTTGTATACCCTTTTTATGCTAGACACACAGTCAGTGCATTAAGGAAGGGGCTGGAAAGGAGGTGTCGGTGTACATTGGTCTTAAATTCTTGAACATTGTAATGACTGGGAAAAGAGTTCCACATTCGCGTAGTACGGCTTAAAAATTATTCTCTTTACTTGAGAGTACGTCCGAAGTTGGGCTCGAGGGTAAACTGATGGGCATTCCTAGAAGCGAGTATTAGGGGCGAATTGTTTGAGGGGAGGAATGCAACTGGCTATTCAACTAGAGCAATTACCATAAAAGTAGCGATAGAACAAGAAGAGACACGACACGTAAAGAAGGTGTTCCATTGAAGTAATGAGTAATGATGTCCCTGTCACCAATCATTCTTACTGCTCTTTTTTTCATACCATCCAAGAGGCTTAAGTATGTAGCTGGAGCACCAGCCCAAAAATGAGAATTGTACTAAAACTTTGGACGGATATAAGTCTTGTAGATAATAGCCAGATCAGACGGAGAGAAAAATTTCTTGCACCGTCTTAAGAAACCAAAACATCTTGCGGCATTTTTGGAGACATCGCGTAAGTGCTCGGTCCACAAGAGATGGTCATTGATGCACATACCGAGAATCTCGAGATGTTCGGTCTCGTTGATGCAAGTGCCATTCATGGACAGTGGCAAAGGGGGTATATCTCGCTTCAACGATACAAGACAGCATTGAGTTTTCGAAGCATTAAACTCTACGCGGTTTTTAAATCCCCATTGTACAATGCTGTTTAAGTCAGAGTTTTATGAGCTAATCATACTTTGCCGTTGTAGTTCCACATCCGAAGAGGAGGGATGTGAGTCTGGGAACGAATATGAAAAGCTAAGGGTACTATCGTCAGCGAAACAATGAATTGGATCAGAAGTTACAGACAAGAGATAATTTATACAAATGACAAAGAGGGTCGGAGACAAATGGAGCCCTGGATCACACCAGCATTGATATTGTGTGTTTCAGACTTGAAGCCGTCCAAGAAAGAAAGTTTCTAATCCAACGAAGAAGGGATTCATCGATGACGAAGGCACGCATTTTCGATAAAAGAGCAAGATGCCAGACTTTATCAAATGCCTTTGAAATATCAAGTGCAACAGCCCTACTTTCTCAAAAACGATGTAAAAATTTGTTCCACTGTTCGGTGAGATAAACCAGTGGACCTGTTACTGCGAAAGCCGTATTGCCTGCCTCGGTCTTCGAGATATTTCATGAGCTGATAGTCTATCATCGTTTCCATGACCTTAGAAAGAAGGAGTAGGTAAGTGCAGTCGAACGATAATTAGAGGGAGAAGACGATTCGCCTTTTTTTGGAATTGGCTGGATAAATGCTGTTTTCCTACTGCTTGGAAAGAGCCCAGAAAAATAGGATAGATCGAAAAGCTTACTCAAGGGTTTTGCCAGCGTGGAAGAACACCTCTTCAAAATAATAGCGGGGATCCCATCCGGACCAGCGGATTTATGTATGTTAAGATCCTTTAAGACTCTCGCCACAGCACGAGTGCGGAAGAAGATTTGTCCCATGGAATCATTGACGCGCTCAAGAACTGGATGAGTCATGACACTCTCTGGCAGCGAAGAGTTGGCGGCGAACTGCATAGCAAAAAGGTTAGCTTTCGGGAGCGAGCTAACAACTGGAGTATCAATGTCAACGAGCGTAAGGGTCGAGGAAGAAGAAGAATTTTTCATATTTTTTACAAATGACCAAAAATTCTTACTGCCTTTGGGACATTGCAGTATTTTTTGCCTTAAGTTTAGGTCATGTAAAAATTTGGTCCGCCGAATATAGGCATTGCAGTTTTTCTCAGTTGGGTTGGCTCTAAACTGACGGAAATTTACTTCTATTTCACTGATAACCTTTTTACAGCTTGAATCAAATCATGACTTTTCCTTGGGTTTGATCAAAGCATCACCCTGTTTGGGAGAAAAGCTTTCATTGCCAAAATAATCATATCTGGAGTCTGTGTCACTATCGAGGAAACATAGTAACCAGTTAAAGATCCGGAAAAAGTTGTTGAGACCGCCCCAGTTGGCTTTCTCGTATTGCCACACGGTGCTATTTCTCCAACTGGATTAGCTTGCTCGAGAAATTTGCAGATATAATTCTATGGTCTGATCTGCCTAATGTGTTTCTCGAAAATGACAATCCATTTAAATCAAAGGTTAAAATTTGTTCGGCAAGTTACAACGCTCCGGGATACCTCACAGGATCTACCTTGTTCTAAGTGAAGGAATGATTTGACCAAATGCTAGTCCATTTGCATTACCTAACCATCAGTTTGGTGACGAAAAAACTCGGATTTTTTTGTTTTTGTTGTGTTTTATAATAAGACTGGCCAGCATATAAAAAGACATTTTTGTTGGCACTACAAACACCAAAATTGGTGCCATTCATTTTTGGATACAATTACGTTCTTAGAATACAAATTTTGTAACCCATTTCATTCATGCTCGCCACTCGATTCCTTTCTTAATTAGGCTCTTAATATCGAATGACTTTGCAATGGAATCAAGTCAAAAGCATCAGTTTTCATTATACAGAAAAAAAACTCCACATATTTGTCAATTAAACTTAAATCAGCTTATGAAAATATTTTCCCTCCCACTGCCTTACCCTAAAGTTCAAATAAAATAAACCTCAATCAAAAGCCCAGAGATTACGTGAATCAATACTTCAATGTTGTATAAACTTCTAATTGAAAAGGAAAATTCAAAACTGAATTCAATTCAATTTGTGTTTGTTTTGGTCTTGTGTGTGTTTTTCTTAATAGGCTTAACTTTCTTATATAGCCGCAATCTTCAATAAATAGATATTCTCGGTTAAACTTCTTGTAACAATCGCAACGTAATTTTGTTTTTTCTGCGTTTTAAATATTTATAACACCTTAAAAGGTACTAATGATGCTTGAAATTCAATTATGATGATTGAATATTAAAATATTGACTGTACAATTTTATTGACTCAGCTTTGTGTTAATCAAATTGGTCTTACGACTTTCACTTCATAACATTTTTTGATCAATTATTGCAATGATTTAATCAATTAAGCATCCTGTTTCATTGTTATCAAGAATTTCAAGTATCCAGCCTTGTCATACCCTCGACAAAAATTTCCCTTTCAAATTGGCAATTTCAATTAAAACAATTTCCGCTGAATGCTCACAAGGAAAAACTCCTTTAACCATTACAAGCTCACAGTTGTAAACCGCTAAATATATCTTGTTACCTGTTGTAAATGTTTACACTTCAATTGATGTTCGATTTAATTAAATAATAGTCTTAAGAGGTGCATACCTCTCCGTCTTTCTTTCTCATTGAAACATTTTTTCTGTTTGATTTTGCAATTTGATTTTGTTCGTTTATTTAATTTTAAAATAACCAAAGTTACGTTTACCTCCGTGCAACAAGAAGAAATGTTTATTTTTTGTTTAGTGAAATATTTTCAATTGGAATGCAATGCAATCTAATTATAGTCAAACAAACCTATCGACTTCGACTTCGAATTCGACATGACATTCATTCGATAAACAATCAGAGGAAAAAGAAACATTTTTCAAGTCTTGCAGTCTGAACAAATTGCGCTTGGTGCATTTGCAGTAGTGGTATCGAAATAATTATGTCTTTACACTGAAAGAAAATTGAAACAAATCGAAAAAAAGTCCATCAAAAGTTTGCTGTTTAATAATTTTGTACTACTTACTTACTTATCCGGCTCACAATCCATGAAGGATCTCAGCCTGAGATATTGCAGCCTTCCAGCGTGATCGGCTCTCGCCTGCACTCTCCAGTCGCCGAAACCAAGCGCTCTGGCATCCGCAGTCACTTGGTCCTTGTACTGTAGGTTCAGTCTTCCTTGCCGTCTCGAACCTGGGGGCTGAGAAGACTTTCTTGGCTGGAGCTCGATGTGGCCGAGCCAATGTAGTCGTCTTTTCTTGGCCTTCTGGACTACATCCACATCTAGGAAGAGCTCGTACAATTCTCGGTTGAACCTTCTTTTCCATTCACCATCATCGCATACGGAACCGAAAATCCGTCGAAGAATTTTTCTTTCGAAAGTTATTGCATGACATCGGATCGCCTTTTTTGTAGATGGGGCTTATATAGCTTATCGACCAGTCAGTTGGCATGCATTCTTCTTCCCACACTTTGATGATGACCTGGTGCATGGGGTTCATCAAAACACATCCTATATATTTTAGCAGTTCCGCAGGTATGCCATTACACCCGGCGGATTTGTTATTTTCTAGCTTTTGGATGGCTCTTTCTATCTCTTCTGAGCTGGAGGCTGGGGATTGGGTCTTCATTGACTGGTCTTGCTTCTCCTTCATTAGCTCGCTTTATATTTTGCGCATTCAGGAGCTGTTGGAAACATCTTCAATTCCCTGTGCTTCGGTGACTAGGTTTCCTTCACTGTTTCGAAGAGCCTGTGTCCCGGTTCTGAAACCAGAAGCTAATTGCTTCGACCTTTTTAAGAAACGCCGTGTGTTGTTCATGGCCCGATGCGGATATTCTTTTCTTTCTTCACAGGGTCTTTTTCTCATTTCTCCTTTTTGTTCGGTACTCTTCTCTTGCTGCTCTTGTTTTCCGTTGCAGCATCTGCAAACGTGCATTTTCCGTCGCATCATAACACGAGTTCTTTTTTGGGGGTGGCTGCGATATTGGTTCCACAAGGTGTTGACATCTGTGTATTTGGGAGGACGGCGGAGACTTGCTAACTCAGGCGCTCACTGCAGTCTCTGGCATTATCCGGAGTGCCAAGGCAACCGATGTTGAACTTCTTTCTTGGGGCCGCACGTATTTTTTTGTCGTTATCTCACACCATTGACAAACATATTCAAAACGCATTAAAGAAAGTGGCATCAGACAAGACTTAGGTAACAAAAAGGTTAACTTTCCTTCTTTGGTTTTTGAAAATTATTTGTGGACGTTGTTTTTTCTCAGTGTATCTAGACACTCATACAATCTATTTCTAAATATTTTTAAGATATTTTTTTAAAATAAAATGACCCACAATCGTCGTTTTCCTTTTTTTCTTTTATATGCATCCATAAAGTTTGAATTTTTTCAAAAGCATTTCATCACTTCTAATTTTCGCAATGTCATGATCAAATTAAGAATTTAAGCCCTCCTTCTCCGCGAATGTGTTATGTCTAATTAAAAACAGATATATTTTATTTTAAACAAATTCTTTAATTTTTCATCTCAGTTCAAAAAAAAAAGAAACTAAACAAAAAGAAAAATATTTCGTGGGAAATTAATTTTCAGCCTTCACACCTGCCTCCCCAGAAACTGCATGTCTTTAAAATTTGTGATCCTATTTTTTTTTTGTTTTTTTAAGATTTCAAAATCAAAATATTGTACGCGCAATTTTGTGTCAGTTGTAAAATTTAGATTTTGGCTTCGGAAACACAATCGTTTATTTTATGACTCTAATTTATTTGGCATCAACATGTTGTGTCAGATTTTTGTTCAACACGCTGCAATTTGAAAATTAGATTGATGCGAATGATGAATTTTGTTTGCCAAAATCATCATCACAAACAAAATTCAATTAAAATATGAAAAAAAAAGAATTTCGGTAGACATTCAAAATGTTGGACACGCGGTTCATTTATTTTTTTTTTTTGAATACATTTTATGAGTGTTTGTTTCTCATTAGAACCGCTGTAAATCGCATCGTTGTGCATTTTATATGGAATTTTTATGACGGTTAACTTTGTGAATAAATGAAAACAAACAAAAGTTACTTTGAAATAAATTAAATGAGGATTTTGAAAGAAAAACAAGGGAAAATCACGTAAATTGAAATCAAAATGTGAAGTGATGTTTGACTTTGAAAAAAAAAAAAAACTGAGTTAGTAAACAAAATGTGAATTAGAGGTTAATTGAAGTGAAGTTGTATGCAATTTGTTTTTAAGTGCTAAAATAACAGGATAACTTACATCTCTCTTATATCTCTCCATTACCCTTCAATGCACATGGGCCCATGACCCGAAGACCTTTCCTCTCGAAAAAGCCTAAGGCACATTCACATATTACGGCAGAGAGGATCTTGTAGGCGATGTTAAGTAAACTGATTCCTCTGTAGTTGGCGCAGTTTAACAATCTCTCTTTTTCAGGATCGGGCAAACAATGCTGATGTTCCATTCATCGGCATGCATTCCTCTGACCATATCTCAAGATGATTTGGTGCATACTTCTCTCTAGCTCGTCGCCTGCTGTTTTGAACAGCTCGGCAGCCAGATATTGCCGTTTTTACTTCTTCTAGGTCGTTCACGGAATTGTTGACTATCATCGTGTCCGATGAAAAACTCCTGTCTGACGGCCGGCGGTGTTTTGTGTTATACAGTCTACAGAAGTGGTCTTTCCAAATCCCTAGCATTGACTGCGATTCTACTATGATGTTCACTTGTTTATTTCTGCAGGCATCGGTTCTTGCTCGATGACCTTGAGCCAGCTGTTTAACCTTCCGACAAAACCTCCGTACTTCATTCCTGCTGTTGGCTCCCTCAACGTTCTCGATCTGACGCTTCTCATTCTCTCTCTTTTAACTCCTGAGAAGTCGGCGTTCCTCTCTCCTCTTTCGATCGTAGAGCTCACGAGCAGCTCTTGCAGCGCCCCTTTGTATGCCTCCTGCTTGGCTGAATGGGCTTGCCTGCATTCTTCGTCAAACCAGGGGTTTCGTTTTTGTGGCTGTGTGGAACCCAGCACATTAGAGGCGGCATTTCTAACTGCTTTCTGACAATGTTGCCACTGGTCTTCGATTTTTGATGTTGGCGGTATAGGACTCTTTAAGAGGTTACTTGACACTCGATCAGAGAAGATCTGGCGATCTCTTACGGTTACAGCCGTCCGACGTCGAATTTTCTTGCAGCATTTCCTTGTTTTGGCCGTTGTCGGGATATTCGTAGCACTACCTCGGCTGCGACGAGGTAGTGGTTCGAGTCGATGTTAGCTCCTCGGAAAGTTCGAATATCTTAAATGCTGGAGAAGTGCCTTCCGTCGATCGTAATGTGATCAATCTGGTTGACGGTTGATTGATCAGGAGATCTCCATGTAGCTTTATGGATATTGAGATGTGGAAAATAGATGCTTGCTAATACAACATCTCGCCCCGCAGCCAAATCGATCAGTCTGAATCCGTTATTGGAGGTGATGTCGTGCATGCTGTGCTTTCCGACTGTTCGACCAAAGATGTCCTCTTTTCCCAGCTTTGCGTTAAAATTGCGTTAAATGTCATAGCTAGGACATTGCTCATACGTTTTGTCAAGGAGCTCGTAGAACTCGTCTTTGGCATGCGCGTATGTTAGGCTAATGTTGCCGAATTTAGCCTTGATTCGGATTGTCGTTATGAGTTCTTTTTACACATTTGAAGCTCAAGACTTTTTGCCTAAGTCTGCTTCCCACGACGAATAAACAAGTTGTCAATTATTGTATCCATTTTTCACGTATATTTCGTTCAACTGTGTTAATTTTTCAAAAATTGAGCCATCTTGATATGATATTCATATTTTGTGAAAAATGATGCGGTTAGGATATAAGTTTTTAGCTGTGTAACTCCGACACAATTTTGCCCTGAGACCTTCAACACTCAGCTACGCAGATATTACGATACCTGAAAGGTTGATGTAATTAGGCCGTTGAAGAAATTTGTTTTGGTTCATTTCGTTTAAAAAATTCGTTCCAACAAAGCGGCTTTTATGTATGCTTTTTTCAGAAAATTAACCATGCAAATTTAATTTTGTTTTCAGTTCTTTTACTCCTCCGCAGTTCACAGTCATGCGGCAATGTGCAATGTCAATGTTCTCAAAGCATAAAATTACTCTTTCCTTTTTTCTAGGATTCATTTTCATATCCATCACAAACACTCATCCAAGATTCAACTCAAACTCAACCCATCACCGATCGACCAATACAAAATTGAGTGTTTTTTTTTTTTTGTTTTATAAATTTACGAGAGTGTTTTTGTCTCTTTCAAAATTCTTGTGTATATGAAAGTTATTTGGCCTAGATTTGTTTTCTATGTTCTATGCTTCGGTGGCCATTTCTGCTGTGCCATGAGTGCTGAATTCGACGTCCGCTCTGCTGGCACTGTTACCGTCTCCGCATCTACCTTATGGCTGTCGTGTATACATACGTTAATGAAATCGAATTAAGTGTTCTAATTCAAACAAACATTCATGATCGATGGCACTTTAACTTGACATTTAACACGAGATCAATGCGAGAAAAACAAAATCGAAATTGGAAAGCAGAGTCCAAACAAATTAAAAAACCATTAGGGAAATAAAAACACAAATTTTGAGTTCAAATTGTTTAATGGTTTGTTGTTCTTTGTGTGAACAACTTAAAAACAAAATTTTTAAAAATAAATCACTTTCAATTTTATTTGACCATGATGGCTGCTTGCTGCTCCAGCAACAAGTCGCAATACCAAAAAAGGGGTGTTGATACAAATTTGATCGTACTTTTTTATATTTTGGTTTTTTGATTAAAATCAGAGATTTTGATAAATTTTTAATTTCGAGTCTTAATTTTCTGAAAACGAAAACAGCGCTATTCTGTGATGCATGATGAATATTGCGGTTGAAAAACATTTTCAAATAAAATTTTCTGTTCAAAAGAATGAATATTGTTCTATTTATGAAGTTGGCGTCAGTCAGTCGGATTTGAGTGGTTTTGTTTTGTTTTATTTCGAGTCGATGTTAGTTCACAGAACAGATAATGAAAATTCGTAAATTAAAATTAATGCCAACCTACTAATCACTGAGGAGTTCAAATATATTTGTTGATTGATATTTCTGAGAGTTTTGTCAATGCGTTAGTAAAGTGCACTCGGGGCGAACTCGTACGTTATCAGCTTGAATGCACGTTTTAGAGGTTAGGAGATAATCTCGTATTATGCCGTCGTCGTCTTTCCTTTGGTTCGCACCAAAAAGTACTGTTTTTTCTTGTCTTTCAACTTGAAAAAGGAAAGAAATTCCATCTTAAAACTGGATCCTTGGTTTTGTTTTTGTAATTTTACTATACAACAAATTGAATTGCTAACAGTTTCGCACTTTCGAATTAAATTAATTCATTGGCTTGATACTGCCATAATTTACACTTTGCTATCTCATAAATTAAAAAGCGAAAACCATCAATTTGTATAATTCATCATCGTCGTCACTTTTTTTTCCTTGTTCCTAAACATCTCGCAACATGCTTCACAACCGGCCAGCGCGTCGCGACCTGGGCACTTAAAACTAATTGCATCTTAGTAAATTTTCGAATTCAAGGTCCGCCGCCACGCCGCGCTGCTGTTGCCACTGTCTCACTTACTTAATAGCCAACACGTCCCTACATCATAAACTAGTATTAGGTATGCAAATATAGCGTCAGCCTTCATATTGGTAAGTGACAACGACACGAAAACTCTCTTAACCGAAAGTGTATCCGTTGAAAAAAAAATGAAAAGAGTGAAAATAACTGCCATTTCCTCTGGCTCCGCGAATATGACAGTTTAATGAAACTATACGATCTATGAACACGACGACTACCTGTTTCCATGTGCTTACTTTCGTTATGACGAAAACGTGCCTTAGGAGAAACATTTTGCGCTGTCATTTGAGACTGTCTTCAGGAAATGTGCCGCACATACCGCTAATTGCACGAATCTTCATACCTGAAAGAGTGATTTCATAAATCTAGTACAGAAATGTATGCAAATTAATTTAGTGGACAATAAATGATGTGCGTTGAAAATCTCACATTCATACACTCAGAAATATAATTTGACGAACATTAAACGGTCGTTTCGATAAGAAGAAGAAGAAGATTAAAGGTCTCAGAAGAAGTGCTCACATTTGCTTCTGCCTCAATATCAACCAAAAGCAGTTTTTTTTCTTTCGGTGTAAAAAAAATCTCAGTAAAAGTGAATAACGTTTATGTCAGGCGCTTGACTCAATTACAAATTAATTGCTCCTCAATTCGTCTTCTGTTTCGAGTTGCCATCTATTTGGAGGCGCGACGATTTTTCGATTCAAACTTCTTCACGAATGTCATGCTGTTTATGCCAGACACCTAAATCTTTCTTGGTCGAATTTAATTGCTTGACATAGAGACTCGTGCTGGGAGAAAACGATCATTTCAAATGATGATGATAGGATTCAGTGCAAATTATCTAATTGAAAATACAATTCACGCAGATTGTTATTGACAGTCAATCAATCAAATGACTTTGGCGTACCTGTCTGACCAGAGTCTGTTCCTTAAGATTTGATTTTTTATTATGTCTGACTTTGGTTTGATTCTAATTCTCAAAGCACGCGCAGTGAATCTGAATGCATATTTATTATTCATTTGTGAGAAATTAAAGACATATATATACATAACCTCCAAAAAGACAGTTAAAATGTAAATAAGTGCATAACGAATGCATACAAATATTTGCCATGACATAAAAATGGAAGAATTCGATGTTCATTACGAGGAATTTATTTTTTTTTTAATACCTGCATGTTTTTTTTTATTAATAATCCGTTCTAAACGGAGACGGTAAATACTTGTGAAGGCTTTTTTGGTTTGAAAAGAATTGAAAGGGTTTTTGTTTGGGATTCGTTAGAGTAGTCGTCTAATTGTGTACAGCAAATCAAACTGGTTTATAGCGCGTTGTGATACGCGTTTAAAGAGTCAATTTATGAGTGACGAATTTATTTTGAAGTATTTTGAACATTTGTTCTTCTACTGCAAGCAAAATGACGTATTCGAAAAAGGTATTGTGATTAGTGCAGACCAGATCAAGTGAACAAACAGATCTAATGCAAACGTCAATGCAGTTCTCGTGAAAACGAAAAAAAAAACCTGATGATTTTAATAAAATTTCGTGACACTTGATAGAATAAAAAAAATAGAGTGGCGCGACAGCTATGGAAGAGCCAAGGCCTAAAGTGGCTTACTCTCATCAACAATTCTCTGGGTGCGTGTGAAGAATTGAGGGAACCTATTAACACCGATTTCGAATGGCAAAGTTGAGAAGCACTTTTTCGTGACAGATTGATACTCTTGAAAGTTTTGTCAGTTCTTCGCAAGAGGCAGTGCCCGTGAAAGATGAAATAATAACTATAGGCACGAGTAGGACTCGAACCCACGACGGTCTGCTTAGCAGCCAACTCACCTAACTACTAAGCCACGGACACCACGGACACTACGTGACACGTGGCACTTGATACTTTCAACAATATTATTAAACTTCTAAAAAATAGATTCCTTCAAATCGACAGTGAATCATCATGAATTCGCAAAACGGTCAAATGTTATGTGTGTTTCAACTTCTTTGAGGTTAATTAACTTCAAATAGTTACGCAGAGATCTAGACCTTTGCTTAAATTGTGTGTCTTTAACCCCATTTCAGAACTTGATTACTCCCAACAGCACTAAGAATCAAGCAATGGAACAAAACACACTGTAAACCTTTAATCTCCATTAAACCAATTTAACATTTAACCAAACTATCGACCATAACGTTGCTAGTCACAATCAATTAATTTCCCCCGCACACCCAAATTCAACACCAACTTAAAAACTATGTTAGTCATAAAAAGAATCTACTCAATCCATTAACGTTCTAATTTAAGTGAACAACTCTGCATAAAAATAGACGATTAAGGCCGGGGTTAGAAACGTCTAAAGCACTTTGACCCCAGAGCTAAACCTTAGCTGTTGAAAGGGGTTAAAATGTCTACCGTTTTCGCAATACCTAGCCACCATAACAAGCTATTTGTTAAGCGACTAAATTACGTCAAAGAAACCGAGAAGCCATAAAAAACTTTTCAAATTAGATTTTTTCTTCATTTTTTCCCCCGTTTATTCATATCAATTAAAATTGTTTCTTATAAAACGTAGAACGGTATGAATTCATCGTTTCAAGGTTTACACAAGCATTACATGGCCTTAGGTTAGGAGTTACAGCATTCACCTAAGCTAAATTTCATACCAGAATCTAGAATGAATGAAGGGTTGTTGGCCTGTTGGTGAATTGATTTAGAAATCCTCTTTTGAGTTTTTGTTTGTGGTAAAACTAATTGGATTATGGATTGAATAAGCTTTTAAAATTTGAGATTATGATTACCTACCAACGTTCTCCGTACTATTATTTAAGGTTGATGTTCTATTTGTTTGATATTCTGAATCCTAAGCTTTTTTTTTTAAATTAAAATAAGTGTAATCGAAATAATAATAACCCTTACCTCCTTTGTGTCATTACAGAATCTGTCTCATCCAAACCGTTGAGCGTCGATTTTACCAACAACTTATCATCATCAACCACTGCCAACTTGAGCTGCCATCAGCATCAATCACAAAGCAACCAGAGACTCTATTCTGGCCTTAAGTCTAAGTACCCGGCATCTTCCAATCAACAATCTAACCAATCGCGAATAACCACTGAACCGGCCTACTATACCGACGAATACCTCCGGATTCAGACAACTCCGCCATTACCACTATTACCGATTTGTAAAAATGAACCACCATCAATCAATGAAAACTATCGCAGTGTCTATGCCACACCATCGCAACTAATTACCGACGATCAAAAGTTCTTCCCGAAGAGTCCAACAGCGACAGTGGCTCCGCCACCAATTGCCAACGCAATTATTCGCAACAGTCCACCACAACATCAACAACAACAACAGCAACATCAATCAAAGCTAAAAGGTGATACTCCTTTAGTACCCCGATCCTTGTCATCATCGGCCATATTTGGCCAGTTCGATGACCAGTCTATATCTTCTTCCCGCTCTAATCTAGACCCCCCTGAGATAGGCCCCGATCGCGACCCTTCGTCAGGCACGGAAATAAGTGCCAGTACAAGTGCCAGTGCCGTTACAAGTAGGAGTAGTAACGCCGGTAGATTTAGCAATAAGAAACGTGTAGTTAGAGTTCGTAGCGATTCGCGTCCAATCAGCGCCCTCTATGACATAATATGCAAAGAAAAAGGCATCGAACTAGATCAAGAACCGACAATGAGTAGCAGCGGTGGCGTAATTGGCATTGACAGTCCTCCTTTGTCTGTGGTTGACAGCAACGGTGCTAACGACAGACATCATCATCATTACACGGATAACCATCATATGGCAGGAGAGCAGAACTCTCCCACATCACAGTCGTCTAGTCAGTTGAATTCGCAAGAGAGCGTCAACAATCGCTATAGTGGTCGACCGCTATCATATCAAGATGACAATCGATACCGCAACAATATCGATAACAATGGTCAAGTCTTCAATGGTCGCCTTCAAATGAAACCCGATATTCTGTCATCATCATCATCATCATCGTATTTAGCTAGTGAATTGAATCATCATAACAATCATTATCAGCAATTTGATCACAATCACCCCGACCCAAATCATGATCCACCAGACCTTCATCATCATTGTAACGAGCCGAATCTTCCTAGTAGTTGTGTAGATAGTAGTTTAAATAATTATCGTGACAGTAATCGTAATAATGAACTGAGTGATGTACATGCAGCAGCGGCAGGTGCTAGTGGCAATCATCGTCAAGAGAATCGTTTCCCGACAACAACAAATGGACATCACATGCAAGAGTTGCCTGTGGTGGCGGCGCCAAGACCGACACCAAGATTACTCCGTGACGAGAAGCGACGCTTCACCGATGGCATTGTGATGGATACCAGAGTGAATGCTGCGGATATTGGTGTTGCAACAACGACGGCAAATGGATCCGGAAGTGATGGTGATAATGGACGAATGGGAAGTCAGCTCGGACGGAGGTAAGCTACAAATTATTCAATTAAGTTTTTGTTTTCTTTGATTTGTAACCCTTTCCTCTCCTGCGTGCTTGAGTTGTCATTTAAAAATTTGGTTTCGAAAAACTGTTCATGCTTTTTGATATGCCATAATCTTGTGCATTAGATCTGTTTGATTCATTTCCTCGGTTAATGTTGTTTTTTGTTTAGTTTGACATCTTTCTGACAGCTGAAATCTGCGAGTTATTAGTGTTGCCATTTATTTTTTTTATAAAAGTGTAAAAAGTACGAATTTCTTTGTTCTGAATTAAGAACAGAGCAAATTTTTTTGGGCAATCAATTTTATTGGCCTGGAGTGGTTCTGATCAATTTTCTTTAAATTCTCCGACAAGTTTTTACTTCCAACATTGTCTGAGAACTGAAGACATGTTTTTCTCTAAAAATAATGGCCCACCATAAAAATGTCCATAGTTATTGAGTGGATGTGAGATTGTTTTAAAAAAAAATCCACAAAGGGTAATAAACTATTTTCTCGACGCCCACGACTGACGACAAACGACCGTTCGACGAGTCTACTGTATGCTGTTGGCACAATGGCATACTTTCTCAATAATTTCGTTCTTTCTGTTCGTTTTCAAGTTTCTCAAGCTATAAAACACACAGAATTTTGTCATCCTGGATTTTGGTGAAGAAAACTGAAATGCATGAGGTGCCATTTGTCAAAGTCAAAATGATGATTTTCGAAGGTAGACTTACTTTGTGGCGTTTCATGTTTTCGAAATTTATGATCATGAATGAGAGAATCGTTGTTTTTTCTTTGTCAAAGTAAAAAAAAAAAAACGAAAAAGTCAACGTGTTAATTGCCGATTTTTTAATGATTCAATGAGCTGGTATTTTTTAAAAACTCCTAAATAATGGTATTAACGAATGATAATTCAGAATTTATTTTGTCAATTTTTTACAGAGATGTTTGAAACACTAGTGGAGATTAGGAAATATTAAAATTTATTATTATTTGGGCATGATTTAAAAAATGCTTTATTTGTAGAACGTTTGCAGGGTCTTAAGATAAAACAACTATTTTGGACAGCAACATGGCAATAAATTATCTTTCTTGTTTCCTGTGTTTCTGTCAGAAATATGTTGGGATCACAAATTTTCTTTTTCTACTTAAAACTCAAACTAATAACCGATGAGTGCCAAAATGATTTTCGGCGGCGTGGCTAGGAATTTATTAAGCACTTAATTTTTTGCTAATTTATTTTCTTGTCAGATGCGATAATGTATTATTTAATAGCGAATTAATTAGCGATGTTGATTAATATTGCCATTGGATTAATTAATTAAATAAGAAAAAACGTTTCATTCTCTACATTTTCATTGTTTCAGTATAGTCCAATAAAATTAACCCATTATTAGCTCAAAGCTAAACCAAACATTAAACCAAATTTTGACTCAAAATGTGTTTTTATTTCACACCAAGAAGTTATATTAATATTATTATTAAAAAAAAATATTATTCAAACATTCAATTCAATCTGGTATTCTGAAAAATGTTAACTGTGCGTTACTTATTTACTTATGGTGGTGTACAGTCCATGTCGGGCCAGGGCCTCATCCAACAAACGTCTCCAGCCAGCTCGGTCCCTAGCTAGCTGTCTCCAGTTTCGAACGCCAAGTTGGTTCAGGTCCTCTACCACCTGTGTGCTCCACCCGATTCGCGTTCTTCCTCTTCTGCGACATCCTTCCGGGTTGGATTTGAAGACTCTACAAGCGGGACCATTGTTTTCCATTCGCTCTACATGACCCAACCATTAAAGTTGTTGGACCTTAACTTTTCTGGCTAGGTCAGTGTCGCTGTCCAGCTCGTACAGTTCTTGGTTAAATCTTCGACTCCATTCTCCATTAATGCAGACAGGAACAAAAATCACTCGAAGCATTTTTCTCTCAAAGCAGCCCAAAGCGTTTTCATCAGATGTTGTCATGGTCCATGTCTCTGCACCATACATAAGGAGCGGGATGATAAGGGTTTTGTAGAGTGTCACTTAAGTTGCTTGGGAGAGGACTTTACTACTCAATTGCCTTCTAGGTCCAGAGAAGCAGCGATTGGCAAGAGTGATTCTTCGTTTGATTTCAGCGCTGGTGTTGTTGTCTGAAAGCGGATCCCAGACAAAGTCCTTAAATACCTCGAAGTTAGATCTGTCTATATTGACGTTTGCTCCAAGACGTCGATGATGGTAGTCCTGTTTTGTCGACAGCATTAACTTGGTCTTAACCTCGTTAACCGCTAGACCCATCTTCCTGGCCTCCGTCTCAAAACTGACAAACGCTCCACTGACATCAGTTTGAAAGATTGTGCCTCTGAGGTTGACGTTGGACCTTTGCACAATCTTTTCAACACAATCGTTCCAACGACTTTTATGTTGTATTTTACCAGTTATGTTGACTGAGTAAGGCAATTTTTTTTTAAATAAAGCTTCGAACTAAAAAAAAACACTAGTCTCTCATCAGCATTTTCTTACTTTTCATTCACCTTGGCTGTGGTGAGTTTTGTTGTGAGAATTATGGGAGAATCCGACAAATGTTATCGAATCACAACAATCCTCAAAAGAAATAGTCTGAAGGGCTTATGATTTGTGATTCCTCCCAAGGGCGAGAATCAGGCTGTTAGACAAGTGAAATCGTATTCTTGTAATCTCCAAATGTTGATATCACTTTCCAAGTAAGCACGACGTTTTTCTTACTTACTACCTTAGTACTGGATCGATAGTCTTGTGAGTCGTGAATTTTTTTTACCAGGGGTATAAAGAGAAGTTTCAGTCATATCCCCCATTCTTTCGTTTCGTTGTTTCAACTGTTAATTTTTGCAAACATTTTTTCAGTCATTCTTTTTTCTATGAGTATTTCAGCAGGTTATCCTAAAAATCAACTTTGAATACAGTATAACTTTTAAGGTTTTCGCGGTTGTTCATATAAGACATTTGATTTGTTTTCCGATTATCCGCGTTAAAAATGAAATGAGTTAAGAAAACCATACTCACCCCATACGTTTCGCTTCAAATTGCATTGAGCGTGGTAACGGAGAACGGCCATGAAAATGTAAGGAGCAAGTTGAGAGCAAACCGAACTCACTACATCGTCATTGATATTAAGCGGTAATTGGACCGACCGTGAGATGTTAATGATGGGATCCCAAGTTCGCGATAAGTTGAAACTGTCGTCGCGATTGAAATTGTGGTGACGTTTTATTTCAATCGCTTCGCGTACCAGACTTAGCTAGAACCTTCACTTTGTCGAAATGAATCCAGTGTTGTTTATCTGGATGGTCAAGTATATGTTCGCATATGACTGATTTTTCCTTTTGGCTCTTTACTACAGTGCTTATATGTTCTTTTAAGTGTGTAGCAATGCTCCTCTGGGTCTGTCCTACATATGATGCCCCACAGCTGCAGGGTACTGCATATACTCCTGGTGTCTGTAGCGGGAACTTGTCTTTTGGAGACTGGATGTAGTTAATTACCTTTTTAAGTGGTAGAAATATGGATTTTACACCAAATCTTTTTAAGACTTTCCCTACTCTATCTGCCAGGAAAGCTTTTTTATCCAATACGCCATCTTCTATTTTTCTCGGCAAAGTTGAAATAACGGTTAGCCTTGAGAACGTTGTCTAACGTTGTATGTTCAGGAGCAAGATGGTCAGTGTCACATATCATGTGGACTCGCTGAACAAGTGTAGAGACAACAGATTTTAAATTTGCCGGATGATGGTGGGAAGACGCTTGAATGAATGAATACAGGCAATCATCTCAATATGTTCGAAGTATCCTAATCTACCAAAATTGTAGACTGTCTTTGTAAGGAAATGAATCTAAAGATAAGTCGAGGCCAGTGAGTGAGATGATAGAAATAAAAAAAAAAAATAAACAAAACAATCTTTTCAGCTAGTAAACTATAAGTTGAAGGGAAATTTGCCTGTATTGTCAAATTACTATGCTGGATTTTTGGATTTATACTTTTACTTATAGCACTTTCCATTGGACGAAAAGAAGCGTCCAGAAGCATCCGGAACTCTTCTAAAACCGTTCCATTGGTAAGAAAATGACACTTCTGACGATTCTGAGAAGAGAATTTTGCTTCTGGATTTGAAGTCAGAATCCACTCAAGAAGCACAAATACATGCATAAATCAAATGTCAAAACAATTTAATTAAAACGAAAGTTAACAATTTAATTAAAACGAAAGTTAAAAAGAAATTAAAATAGTGTAAAATAAAATTCATACATCAATAAGTGACAAAATAATTTTTTGGCGAGTGTCAATTCGCACTCACACAAACACAAAACGTCATTTTTGAGTAGAAGCAGTTTTGCTTGTTCCATTGGTTTTCAGAATGAGTGGTTCCCCGAGTGAAACCAATGGAAAGTGCCATTAATTTGAAAAAGTTAAGCATAGGGGTATTTAAATTTGTTATAACGACTCCCTCAAACCTCCTTATACATTTAAAAAAATTAAATCCCGTTTTCAATCCTTGTAAAGAAGACGCAAAAAAGTAATGCAATACGCGCATTGAATAGAAATCCCAAGTGAGAAGACCATTAGTTTCCTTAATCATTTCCATTCCCCTATTCTTTTATTCAAACATAAATCGATAGTCAATTTTTCTCGAAGCTATAATCCTTCCCGTTGTCCTTGAAAAAATAAATATAAATAAACAAGACTGAACTGCTTCGCATGGACGAAAATTCTACCTGCTGCAATTGCTTTGATTTATTCAGAAATGTAAATCTACCTCAATCCTCAAGGACATTCAATAAAAGAAACTTTCTTTTGATTTTCGATTACAAACTATTCATTTCATTTTCCTTCTCTTTTAACATCGTTTAACATAAAAGAACTAAAATAGTTTTTAAAACCCGTCAGAGCTAAACTTTGTGAATAAAATTTTATGAAATTTTTTTTTGTTCTGTTTTATGACAACTTTATTAACTTTGAAAGCGAATGTCAATTAATTCAAATTTTTTATCATTTCAACAGCAGTATGACAATATTCTTTATTTAATCTTTTTTCAAATATCAATCAATGACTGACTTCAATCTCACAAAAAAAATCTGTCTTCAACGACCAATTTCAATTTCCATAAAAAAAAAGAAAAAAATGAATGAAATTGCTTTCATCCCCGGATGAGAGAAAAAATTTCATAATCAATGTTAAGATACAAAAGGTAAATCCGCGCGATCGATAGGATGGAATTTGTATGTCGTTAGTTCTTGAATCACCTTGATTAGTCCACTCTCATCTCGTATTCTATTTTTCGTTACTCAATTGAGAATTCTCATTCATTTTTGAAAATAACCAGCAACAAGAAGAGTTGCCGTCGCTCTATATTGAAAGATAGAAACATCTGAAATTTGTAATGTAACATTCTAAAAATGGCATATCAGAGTTTTTGCTTCGAAGCAAGCAGACCATGAATGTCAGGTATTCATGACAATCTGCCGAAAAAAAGTAATGCCATACCAAAAAAATATATGATCTGATTATCTCACCGAACAGTGGAACAAATCTTTACATCGTTTTGGAGAAAGTAAGACTGTTGCACTTGATATTTCAAAGGCATTTGATAAAGTCTGGCATCTTGCTCTTTTATCGAAGATGCGTGTCTTCGGTATCGATTAATCCCTTCTTCGTTGGATTAAAAACTTTCTTTCGAACCGTTCAATACAAAAATATAAATGCTGGTGTGACCCAAGGCTCCGTTTTGTCTCCGAGCCTCTTCCTCATTTTCATTAATGATCTCTTGTCTGTAACTTTTAATCCAATCAATTGCTTCGCTGACGATATTACCCTTAGCTTTTCATATTCGATTCAGGATTCACATCCCTCCTCTTCGGATGTGCAACTGCAACGGCAAAATATTATAAGCTCATTAAACTCTGACTTAAACAGCATTGTACAATGGGGATTAAAAACCGCGTAGAGTTTAATGCTTCGAAAACTCAATGCTGTCTTGTATCGTTGAAGCGAGATATACCCCCCTTGCCACTGTCCATGAGAGACCGAACATCTCGAGATTCTCAGTATGTGCATCACTGACCACCTCTTGTCTAACGAGCACATATCCGATGTCGCCAAAAATGCCGCAAGATTTTTAGGTTTCTTGAGACGGTGCAAGAATTTTGTCCCTGTCTGATCTGACTATTATCTGCAAAACCTATATCCGTCCAAAGCTTGAGTACAATTCACATCTCTGGGCTGGTGCTCCAGCTACTTACTTAAACCTCTTGGATGGAATACAAAAATGAGCTGTAAGAATGATTGATGATAGAGAGATCACTGGCTCATTCAGCCCTTTAGACCACCGTCGCGTGTCGTAACGTGTCGTTGTGTCTCTCCTTGTTCTATCGCTACTTTTATGGTAATCGCTCTAGTGAAATATACTCTCAAGTATAGAGAATCATTTTTTAGCCGTACTACGCGAATGTGGAACTCTCTTCCACACTCTGTCTTTCACGGTCATTATAATGTTCAAGAATTTAAGACTAATATACACCGACACCTCCTTTTCATCCCCTTCCCTTCTTCCTAATGCACTGATTGTGTCTCTGGCATAAAAAGGGTATACAAATCTCTTGAGTGGGTGCAAATTATAAAAAAAAAATGTATTAATCATCAAAACAAGAAAGTGGCAACTCTCAACACAAGTTTCAATATGTGTGCTAGATTTTCATGAAGTAGTGAAAAAATATGTGCACACCTGTTGCACATTGGCCGCCAAAGCAACAGTATTTAAGTTATCATTTCCAAGAATCTACATTTAAAGAGTTCTGTGTTGCTTAATCTGTCTATCGCTCTGTCTGTGTCTATTCGCATTGAAACATTTAGAAAATGTTGAAGAAAAAAGTAGTTAAAATCCGTGTCATTACGTGATGTGAGGCGTTTTGGCTACATTTCGTCGTTAGAATCGTAGACACAACCAAAACTTGCTCCAATGTGAAATCAACCTCAAAAACGATAACCGGAAAGTGAGCACACTCTTGGTTTAGTTTTGTTTTTAGATTCTTTACATTTGCAAATGCAAAACTATTCCAGGGCCGTCGATTCTATTTTTACCCAAATCCTTCAGTACTTTTTGTAAAACTTAAGGGACGGCACTGACAAAAATCGTTTAGAAGATGAGAAATGTGCGCCACCTTAAAGTTACTGTAAGGAGGGAAGAGAGCTTGTATAAGCCTGCATAAAACATGCGATTTCGCACCTGAAAGGGAAGTGGAGTGAATTGGATGTGCCGTACCAGTCATGGGCATGGCGTGGCAGTGATTCGGAATTCGAATTCGGTTTTCAATTCATTATACTCTCTTTTGCTGTTCTAGCTCGAATTTTTTTTTGTTTTGATAAATAAGGGAATTCTTTTGTAATTTTTATTTTAGGAACTCTCAAGTAGTGAGACAAAAACATACCACAAACACGACGACACACAACGACTACCTATGAGCTATGACTACAAAAAGTACAAATGTGAGACGACAACGATGACATGACCCGAAATTCTTGTTCATCTTGTTTATTTTCTGTACGTAGCTTTTGAGGTTTTTTTTTTTGGTACGTGAAGCATGCAAATTGTTGGGCTGGGTTGGGTCTGCCGCCGCCGAATAGGAACACAAGTAGGTATAAGAGCTCTTCGCATGGAATTTCATACACGGTAGAGCCGGTTTCAAAAAAAAAATAAAATAAAATACTTGCGAGTACTCAACAACTTAAGAATGCAAACGCTGCTTAATGAATTGTGGTACGGTGGCGGCATGAAGATTACGGATTTAATAGAAAAGACATAAATACTCGCACAGTAAGACATGTCATGGAACATTACCTTTTGAGTTCGTTGTTGTAATTCTATTCTACAGGGTGGGATAAAAGTTTAGATTGGTTTTTGTATGGAATCTGGGTCATTTGTAGTATAGCTTCTTCTGATTTTCGAAGAAAAATAATGCAGTACTTTTGAAAGGCCGTTAATTCGGGAAAAATCCACAGAAAAGTGTGCCAGGTGGTTGAGGTATCCCTGCTTTTGCGAATGAAAGAAATTCAGGTATTTTCTGTTTTACTCAACATTCCAATAGTTAAACTTTATGTCGGCAAAGAAATGTCCATTTAAATGTCTTTTTAATTAGCTTGAATTATCTGTTGAGAAAAATATAACGGTGCCTTACTTTTTACCTGTACTGTTGTGAATTTCCCTACGGCGCGTATTCTGCCTGACACTGCTTGTTCTTCTACCCAAATTTCGACAATGGGAAAGGTAAGATTTTTCTGTGCCCAACAGTCTGGTTTTTTTTTTCGTCAAATCCATTTTTCGGCGATTTCTTCTTTGCTATTATTCTATATAGAGACAGAGAGTGGTAGAACGAATATACAAATTTTTATTTTCGGTATTTCTTTCGTTTTCTCTCATTGTCCCCGTTCGTCTTCGTTTATTGGCAACTATTAGCATGCCTCCGCCGCTGAGCTAAGCGCCTATTAAGTATTCACCGACGAACCGCGGAAGAAGATAGATTATCTACTTTTCGATAGTTGAAAACTTCTTTCCAATCCGAATCCGATAGAGAGTGTTTCTGCAATATCCTCTTCCTTCTTCCTACTGGTTATAACAGTTTAACGAACATAAAAAAAAAGATACTAATCTAGAGTTTTTATTTCATTATTCCAGATACATAACTCGTTCAAATCGAACACCAGGAAGCGGTGGAGGCAGCAACAATAGCGACTCATCACCGTCACCAATACCACAATCAACATCACAAAATCGATTGACACCTCTGAGCACCAACTCCACAACGGGAACAGGAACTCGCCTAAGATCACCACTCAAGTCGCCTTTAATAAATCGCTCGTACCTTCACCATCGCTCGGCACCATCAGCATCCGCCTTCGTTGCTCCACTACCATCATCATCAACGGGAACGACATCAGCAGCGGCAACAGCAGCAACACAAGCACCATCATCATCGTCATCAGGGTCAGGAACTTTCAATGGTAACGGCAGCAATCTTCATCACTTCCAAGCACATCATCATCAGCCAGCAGCATCATCTGTGATGACCAATTCTGTGCTCGCTGTAGCCACTGTTGCAGCACCGGTTCAAGGTGCTGCAGCTGCATCGTCTGCATTGAACGATATTTGTGGTAAGTTTCTTCCGAAGAAAAATCTCTCGATGTATCTCGTACGTTTGGAGGTATGATTAAGATACATTTTTTGTTTGTGTTTTTTTCTCTCTACTCACTTTTTGTTTCTACATTGTCATGTTTTTTGTGTGCACTTGTATCGTCATTATTTTTTCGTTTTTATTGCCATTTGTTGTCTCTGTCTGCACTTATCCAGAAGCACTTAATTTTTTGATCTGTTTGTTTGGTTTTTATTGTTTTGAGTTCATAGTTTGATTATAATTTTGCATGAAACAACGCACGACTTTTTCTAAAATACGATTGTGTGCTTAAGTTTGACGACGAAGGCCTCTGTGAATGATTTACAAATCAAGCAGAGGGTTTAAGTGGTGTCAAGGGATCAGTGTCTCATTTTGAGGAGCTTAATGACATTCAAATTTAAAATGATTAATTTCGATTAATGAGTGTTAGTGATAGAATATCGCGAATTCAAATTATTTTTTTTTTGTCGAGAATCTAATGAAGCCATTAAGTAGAAATAGCCTGAGTCAATTTCAGGTGTAGAGAGGTTTCATGTGTCAGAACAGAAGACCCGCACCGTCATATTATTTGTGAATTAAATTGGGCGCGACTGTTGGCTTAAGTCAGCAGATATCTCCTAAGTAGATTTTAATGACCCGACTTTTTAATATTTTTAGGTTAGGCCTACTCCTAATTGAAAGTTACATTATCTTGCAACTCTCTTGAATGGTCTCGTTGCTCATAATTGAAAAAATTTAGGAGAATAGCAGCAGTCTTAATTTTTAGTTGACAAGTGTCAATTCGCATACTTAGCTAAAAAAGCAAAAAGCGGAAACAGAATATCGAATTTGCTTAAAACTATTCACAGTTCGATATCACTTAAATGTCTGATTTAAATATTTTGAACTGATCTCATTATTCAAGTTCGTTTCCTCCTAACTTAAAATGATCGATTTCTAGACTTCCGCGATCAAGCACATAAAATAACAACTTTTTCTCAGAACATAAAGATGCCAAATCTAGCTCTTTCAATACAGTATCGAATGTCCACCAACGTTTCAGTGAAATAAGTCTTCCAGACCTTATTTTCTTTCAAATCAACTTTGTTGATCGCACTTCTGACTTCTTACGTCCTAGATTTGAACTTTGCACCCAACTTCAGAATTCATAGTTAATTTTTTGTTTATTTTTTTTTTACTAAAAAACATAAATCTCATAACCAGAAAAATCTTCACCAATCGATAAATCTTCTTTTATTGTCAGAAGATAGTTTTTTCTTGTTCCATTTACCTCTACCTTCCTTTTTCACTTCATTGATTGTGTTGTCGATGATTAATTAATAATTTATTTATTCTCGAGCCAAATATTGATGTAACCCCAAAGTGGATTGGTCACACTTATCGACGCTTTATTTCCCAAAGCAATCGAGTTAATGTTGCGATTTCAAACCAGTTTACGATTCCCAAGAAACGCTTTAGTAACTTAATCCCAAAAAGCTGCAAGTATTTGCTTAAAAGAAGAAACCCTTTGGTTCATTGACCTCATCAACGTAAGTGCTATCGATAATCATAGCCATATCGATGTCGATAGTTTGTTGTTTATCTTAAATTTGCAGCATTTAGTTCAAGAATCACTAATTAACTGTTTTCCGTCGATAGTGATTTGCATAATGACAGTTCCGGAGAGACTAAGTTATTTGTCTGATTCAATTCCGTTTCAAATATAGTATCCGTGTCTGAAGAGCAAGGTGCAAGCAACAAAGTATGCAAATTGATTGCCTCATCGGATTGCAAATTTCACGTGAATTTGTGTCTCTCTTTTTTTGTGTGTTGCTATTCCTTTACGTAATATTTGAGTCGTTCAAAGTGTTTTCGTAATTGTTTTCAGAGACAAAAAGACAATCTTTGCATAGTAGAAAGAGCTTCGCAAACATTAAGTAACTGACACGGAAGAGATCATGACAAATTGATTGTTATTAGGGTAATTTAGTTGATACGATATTATCAGATCCATTTAACATGCAAATAAGTGATTTTCGTTGACGGATGTTAACACTTCTGATGGTTGTTAAGACTTCTTGCAACCGGGAAATGACATCAACTAATAGATGATAGAGCTTGAAACCGTAGCAACATTGCATTGTTCAAAACTGTCGCATCATCCAATTCGAACATCATAGTTTATAGCTCACCAATTTTTTATGTGAAAAAGCAAAACAATTTTAGCACTGAATAACTTTCTACCCCAGGCCAAGCTATAAATCCTACAATTAAACATAGTGAAATCTATTCAAATGGTCGTATCGTGACGAAGTCCTCGTCAACCTCATCAGTAGGTCAACCAAATCATAATAATAATCACCATCGTTCTACTGCTGGCCCCCACCACCACCACCAGCAACAGCAACAACTTACACCATCTAAAACCGTAAGAACCACAAAAACATCTCGTTTACGAGCTGCTGCTTTGGGTACGTATATAATTAAACTGTCAAATCATCGAAGCACAGACAAACTTCTTTCTTTTTCTTTTCCCCTTTTTCCAAATTTTAACTTTTATGTTTTGTAAAAAGAAAAATAACAATTGTGATTTTTATTGTACATAAAAACACTAACACAACCGTTTAATTTCTTTTTCTTTTTGTGAATTTTTTTTAAATTTTGACAAAACCCTTATGCCAACAGATAAAAAGAAAGAATCCGAAGAAACGCATCCTTCGGGAATACCAACATCAATAATTGGTCATCATCGTCAGACATCACCTCGGCACAATTCTCGCAAATCTGGCAATAATAACAGTCCCGATGTTACACGCAACACCACCAGCACCACAGCTCAGCCAGCTGCTGGCAGCAGTAGAAAACGAATATCGCTTGTAGGCTCAATCATAGAGGGTATTAGAGATTTGGGTAGCAATGGAAATAGTGGAATTCCACGCAGCAGGGAACAAAGACCTCATACTACAGAATGTACCGTTAAACTAGCTCCGATCAGCGGATTGAGTCATGACAATGGCGATGAGATATTTCTGAATGATGATGAAGATGATGGCGAATTCTTAACAACACGACCACGCTCGTCGACCATGAATTCGGGGACAAATCATTTGGCACGCAGTGGCCGAGAAGTGATGGAGTTGAGTCCAGTAAGAAGTAATCGAACTGTGAGTTTATCTAGAAACTGAGAATTTCCGAATTTATGAGCTAAAATTGTTTATTTTATTTTTTTTTCAGCCGGAACAACAGAAAATCGAAGATCGAGACAAATCATCGAAAAGAAAATCGAATTTAAATCGTTCATTGAATGAAGAAGCAACTGGAGATGGTAAGTTGGTATTGTGCTGACAGATAAATTAGTTTTAAAAATTGACAGCTAAGTTCGTGTCAAGTCATTCTTATGTCGTTTTCCATTGGTCGTCCAGAAGCATTCGGAAGAGTCCAGAAGTCTTCTGAAACCATTCCATTGGACTGACTTTGACAGACGGAATGCTTCTGTTTTGAAAACAGAAAGATTGACACATACACCATATTCCGTTCCATTGGAGGTAGAAGAAGAAACGTCAAAAAAAGAGTTGAATGCCTAGCAACTTGTTTATTTAAACAAACACAAACACGTGTTTAACGTATAAGTTGTTTTAACTGACCTATGCCCTCAAAAGATTACAAGCTCAAGTACACATAAATTGATTGGTGATCAAATGATCACTTACAGCAATCGTTTAAATAATAATAATAGTTTATTGTAATGTTCATTCAATAATGTCATGCGCCTGACGTTCTGACTATCAATCAAAGAACTGGAAAAACAAATGCAATTTAAATGTGCTTACATTTGTGCTAAGGTTGCAATGTCGTAAAAATTTAATGCACAAAACGTGTTCATGTTCAAGAACCTGAAAGAAAAATAAAAGGGTTACCATAGTACCAAAACTTTCCAGAGTCACGAAAAAAATGCTTTGGAAAAAAGGTGTACAACTGAAGTTCATCGCCATACTTACATACTTCCCTATGGTGGCGATACAGTCCAGGTCGAACCAGGGCCTCACCCAACAGAGTTCTCCAGCCAGCTTGGTCCCTAGCTAGCTGTCTCCAGTTTAGCACGCCAAGTTTGTTCAGGTCCTCCACCACCTGTGTGCTCCACCTGAGTCGCGGTCTTCCTGTTCTCCAACGTCCTTCCGGGTTGGATTCGAACCATCTAAATCGTTGGACCTTAACTTTTCTGGCTTGGTCAGTGTCGCTGTACTCCTTTATGCAGACAGGACCAAATTCACTCGAAGAATTTTTCTCTCAAAGCAACCCAAAGCGTTTTCATCAGATGTTGTCATGCTCCATGTCTCTGAACCATACATGAGGACCGGGATGATGAGGGTTTTGTAGAGTGTCACTTTAGTTGCTCGGAAGAGGACTTTATTACTCAATTGCTTTCTAAGTCCAAAGAAGCAGCGATCGGCAAGAGTGATTCTTCGTTTGATTTCAACGCTGGTGTTGTTGATAGCGGATCCCAGACAAAGTCCTTAACTAACTCGAAGTTAAATATGTCTATGTTGACGTTTGCTCCAAGACGTCGATGTTGGTAGTCCTTTTTTGTCGACAGCATTAACTTGGTCTTGCCCTCGTTAATCGCTAGACCCATCTTCCTGGCCTCCGTCTCAAGACTCCCGAACGCTCCACTGACATCTGCTGTGTTCTTCCAATTATGTCAATGTCGTCAGCGTATCCTAGTAGCTGGACGGACTTTTGAAAGATTGTGCCTCTGGTGTTGACATTGGAGCCTTGCACAATCTTTTCAAGAATGATGTTGAAGAAATCGCATGACAACGCATCGCCTTGTCTGAAACCTTTTTTGACATCAAAAGCGTCCGTTAGGTTTTTTCCGACCATGATGGAACAGCGTGAATTTTCCATTGTCATCTTACACAGATGGACGAGTTTTTCTGGGATGCCAAAACTAGACATTGCTCTTTATAATTGGTATCTATAAACGCTGTCATACGCGGCCTTGAAATCGATGAAAAGGTGGTAGGTATCGATTTGAAGTTCCTGGGTCTTCTCCAAGATCTGCCGTAGAGTGAATATTTGATCGATGGTGGACTTTCCGGGCCTGAAGCCACAATGATAAAGACCTATCAGGTTGTTGACGAAGGGCTTCAAACGTTCACATAGCACGGCAGACAAGATCTTGTAGGCGATGTTAAGGATACTTATACCTCTGTAGTTGGTGCGGTTCAGGGAATCTCCTTTTTTGAGTTTCGTTGTGGTGGCCGTGTTAGCCCAAGCACTTCATAGGCGGCATCTCTGATGGCTGCATGGCAGTGCTGCCACTGGTTCTCTATATTTTGTGCTGGCAGCAAAGGACTTCTGAGGAGATTTTCGGAGACACGATCGGAAATGGTTCTAGCAATCTCTTGCGATTGTAGCCGATTGACATATCTCGGTAATCCCTTCTTCGATAATACCAGTGAACTGGCAACGATAGACACAAAATGTCTTTCTAACTTCATCAAAAGTACAAAATGGTTTGTTTAATTTCATTACTCTCCCATGAGTAACCTCATTAGTGGTATCACAATGGACCCTTGAGGTCTAAGTGAGTCAATTACATCCAGACAGCCACTCCAACCTAACCTACCTAGCCGATTGACGTCGCATTTCCTCCTAGCATTTTCGCTTGTTGGCCTTGATCGGGATATCCGCATTCGTACCTTGGCTAGAACAAGGTAGTGGTCCGAGTCGATGCTGGCACCTTGGAATGTGCAGACACCTTGCATCGCCATACATTACACTCAAAAATTGTCGAAAAGTGTCAGTCCTTGGCTTCGGACCTGTTTTGAACAAAATATGAAATTTAAAGAATGTGTTTATGTTACTGGCTGAACCGGCAATCATTGCTCTGTCAAAAATACGGTTTGATTAATAAATTTGTATTGTTAATGCCTGAACCATAGATATGTTTTGCCATATACAAAATTTCTAAAAACTGGTGTACCGATTTGGCTCAAAATTTGTACGTAGGTAGTTAGGAACAGGACACGGCTATACAATACTTTCTTATCCTATTAGCTGACCCGGTAAATGTTGTTTTATCATATTAATAATTTCTACGAGCTATTTTAGCTGCAAAATGTTAAACTTAAAAATTCAACAGTCATTGCTCGGCAAAAAGATATGGTCTTAATCGATCGACACTGTTCCCGAGCCATTTTTACAGTCATAGTTAAACCACTTAAAGTTGAGGACAACTTATACAAAAGTGAGTGTATGATATGAAGCTGCAAATCATTGAATAAATTAAACATTTATCCAAGCCAATTGTTGAATATGAAATTAAAAAAAACTCACATTACCAATGATAAAAAAACAAATAAAAAGAACGTACTCATACGCCACAGTGTTATCATCATCTGAAGAAAGGCGAGATGAGGTTCGTGGGGTCAGCTAGTATGTGTAAATAATTTTAGAATTTGGCAGCCTTGTGAATGACATTATGTGTGAAATACAACATTGTTCAAATGGCCGCCGCGGCTTCGTTGGGTGGTGCGCATTCAAACATCCAGTTTTCGATGACTTTGGCTGAATTTGAACGAAGGCAGCCACGAGCTGTCAAAACCATGTTGGCAAACCCTTTAATGTGTACTTTTGTCTAAGCTCAGACTTTGGTACAATAACTTCTTAAGAATACTATCAAGATTCGCAAGAGCTGTTTTGAAGAAAATCCAAATACACATGTTGCGAGTCGATCCAATTTCAGTCTGCTTCCGCTTTGAAAACATTTTTTTAATTTTTGACAAAAGAACTCGGAAACCTTTGTTTTTTAAAGCCAAATAAAATTTCTACTCTGTTCAGAAGCCCAAAAAAGTATATTGTTAAAATTTTGACATTTAAAATATAAACATCAAAAATCGGATGACTTAAAATAAAAATTATGAACGTGTAAAAAAAAACAAACTAAAATATGACAATTGCTCGTACAAAAAGTTAAGGTCTTCGTTTCCTAACCTCACTAGATTGCTTAATATTCCTAACGGTAGTTCCCAATTTAACTCATTTACATTTTTGTACACTTATTACAGATGAAGCCGCACTTCGTCGTCGGCGACGCCGTGAACTCGGTATGGCCCGACAGCTTATTCCTACAGATGAAAGCTCGACGGCTGTGCGTGATCTCCTGTTGTCGCCCAAAAAATCCTCAGTCTCACCAACGTCACCCAGAAACAACTTGAAATTTCATATGGAAAATGCACGACGCGGTATCGGCCTCATAAGTCCATCGGCTGCAGAACGTCGTCGAGCTTCAACAGCAAGTCCTAAAATCGGTGGTGGTAGTCCAACATCATCAACCAAACTAACCGAAACAAGAATCCCACGTCGCGCGATCGATAGAGAAGACATTTCCCTGTCACTGAATGAAAGACCCTCATCAGAGTATGCTCGTCGTAATCGATTCCGTGCTGCTGATGTTGGCTCTAAAGTCGATGCGATGCGTGAAAGAACCAAGAGTGAACTCGCCGATATAATCAAAATCACTGAAATGTGCAATGATGCAAGTGGAAGCGGTGAATCACGAGAAAATGGCGAGTCCGGATTAAAACCGCAACTTCATACGGTGCCAAATGCCATTGACAACTTTGCTAGTTCTCTAGACCGTATTTCAGCGAAAGAAGATGCATTGCAAGCCGAAGCCAAGGACTTCAATTCGCCCAACTCATCTGCTTCGCCTAGGTCGTTTGTAAAGAAAGACCGAATAAGCTTCGACGATGGCGAGGACTTTCATTCGGATGGTGCATCATCGTTGGGCTTCCTACGCAGGCGAATGCTAAAGGCTCGAAGCGTCGAACGCGAGATTAGCCTCGATCAACCCAAATTGTCGCCAATTCTGAGACGCAAGAGCTCCGATGAGCCCACAAATCACATTGTTTCGATTTTGAAGAAGAAAGATCAGGCCGAATCGAGCTCTACATCGAGTAACGCCTCCCCGGTGACATTCGCCTCGACAACAATGGACACCCCGACCCGAAACAAGCGTCAGGGAATCCTCAAGAAACGCAGCAGTCTTGACGAAAGTCGCTACTACAGTCGCAGTCATTCGCCTGACGAACGCAGCATCCTTGTCAAAAGCGCTCGCCGTAACAGTCTAGAAGAAACCCAACACGGCATCCTCAAGCAGAGCAGCTACGAAAGCAAGAGTGACGGTTGCCCCTCAGCCGAACCTCATCATGGCATACTTAAGAAGAAAGACTCAACTTCCACTCCCTCGGAGAGCAGTCATCCTTCGAAACACGTATCGATCTCACAAGCTGTGATATTGGCTGCTGCCGAATTGTGCAAAGATATTGCGCCATCATCGTCATCGCCACCAACTAGCAATGACAGTGAATACGACAATATCCGGCCAATTCTGAAGATTGATAGTCAGGAAATCCGTGCCCCCAAACCGATACTTAAGAAGAAATCCTCCTCAGAGACTGAAGAAATTCGGCCGATACTTAAGACTTCTCGCAAGAGCAGTCGCGAAGAGTCCTCGGATCAATCAGATGACCAGGGCAAGAGATCGATAAGAAAGACTGATTCGCCGGCTAAGCGGCGATCGTTCGCCGAGGCGGCATCGGACATGTTGGTAGCTAATGCATCTTGCAGTGCTGTTGTTCTGCAACGAAGTAGGTCTATGGAACAGGCTTCCGTATTGGCAAATGAAGAAGGCGGGGCAGTTGTAGTAGCTGAGGAGAAACCTAGCATGTCGGTAGCTGAAAGGGTGCGTTACATGGAGAGGTTTTTGAAATCAAACCGTTTCGATGACGCTAGTCGCAGTGCAGCCAACAACTCGACAGGGGCGATCCCGAAACTTCACCGACCGAGCGCTATGAGGCGCGAAATGTTCAAGGACCGTTTCCGAACGCAGCCAGTTACGAATGACGAAATGCAATGGTAAGTGCTTTAGTTTTATCGTATGTTTACTATTGTTGAAGCTTCTGAAATGGTTTGCTCGTCCAAAATTGAATCGAAGATCAATAAACGGGTTTTTTTTTTATCGCAGAACTTCAGTGCAGTGACCCTTCGTCTTTAACCACCCTCTTCTCGTTTATGTTTCTTGGGACTGCGACGGTAAAAACTTTAATGCTCAAATTTCGATTAAAGGACTGTTATTCCTCAGACCGTGAAAACGAAGTTTTCCTAGTTACAGAAAGTCCTAAAGTTTCTGTTTTTGATGGCAAAACCATTTTTGTTTTCAACGAACTCGAAAGGTTCGATTTTACTCTTTTTCTCCTCTTTTCTTGGCTCTGGGCCAAGGGGAATGAATTTTCCAATCCAAGCACCATGAAAATTATACAAAAATAGAAGCACCCTGCTGCTAGCTGCGATGCAGGCCGACGAACGAAAACATTGTCTTCCCGAAAATTTGTAGACCAATGTTTTTTGTTTTTGCGAGTTGTGTACAAGCATTTCATTCGACCACAATTCGTAAGAGAAAATAAAAATCTGGGATTTGTTGGGTATTGCAGGGAAACCTCAGACGGAGGAGACTGCAGTCGAATTTAATTTAAGATTTAAGCACTTTCGATGATGGAATTTGCGTGTGACTTTCTTGTTTTGTGTTATTTTTACTTGTGGCAAGTGGCAGCGGCTGACGATTGCCTGAACAATGAAAAATGTAGGTTTGATGAGAAACCTCAGAGGTTTCCTGTTTTTTTTCTTTTATTTTTACCTACATTGTCGACGTAAGCTTTCACGAGCAACAAAAACTGTGTGATGAGGTCATTTAAGAGTTTACATTTAGATTACTTACTTACTTTAGGTGGCGCTACAGTCCGTTGTGGACTTGGGCCTCAATCAATCTCCAGTTTTGCACTCCAAGTTGATTGGGGTCCTCTTCCACTTGAATGCGCCACCTGAGTCGCGGTGTTCCTCTCCTCCTACGTCCCTCGGGAATAGTGTCGAAGGCTTTCCGGGCCGGAGCATTGTCTGAGTCTCTGGACCTTGACCCTTCTGGCTAGATCCATGTCGTTGTACAACCCGTAAAGTTCGCCATTCCCCTTCAATGCACAAGGGTCCAAAGATAACCCGAATAAATTTCCTCTCGAAACAGCCTAAGGCACGTCTTTTTTGACGTCGAAAGATTCCGTAAGCTCGTTGCCAACCTTGATGGAGCAGCGTGGGTTCTCCATCGTCATTTTGCACAAGGGAACGAGCTTGGCAGGGATGTCAAAACTAAACGTAGCTTTATACAGTTCGTCTCTGTAGATGCTGTCATACGCGGCCTTAAAATCGATGAAAAGGTGGTGGGTATCGATTTGGAGTTCATAGGTCTTTTCCAGGATCTGACGCAACGTGAAAATTTGGTCGATGGTTGACTTTCCTGGCCTCAAGCCACATTGATAAGAACCAATCAGATTGTTGACGAAAGGCTTCAGACGTTCACATATTACGGTAGAGAGGATCTTGTAGGCGATGTGAAGTAGACTGATTCTTCTGTAGTTGGTGCAGTTAAGAGGATCTCCCTTTTTCAGGATCGGGCTAACAATGCTGAGGTTACATTCATCGGGCATGCATTCCTCTGACCATATCTTACAGATGATTTGGTGCATGCCCCTATCTAGCTCGTTGTCTGCTGTTTTGAACAGCTCGGCAGCTGCTCCAGCGGCTTTGCTGGATTTCAGCCGTGATATTGCCGTTTTTATATTTAGATTGGAAACCGTTATTGCGTTCCATCAATTGTTGCAATCTGATTTATCGATAGAGCAGCTCACAGCCTTTTTAACACGTTCCCTTGTCTAGCGATATAAAAACAACAAATGCCCATGAATTTCGAGATTTAAAAAAATATCAAGGTCGAGGTGTAAAAAGCACAACAGAACAAACCATAATCCGACTATCGTGGTCTTTATAGTCAGTGAACTGAAACTGACAACCGGACACTCGTCTTTTTTCGTTCAATTCCAAATCGGCTTAATTCAAAATCAACATGTTACGAAAACAAAAAATATTATGAGCAAGTTCCAACAGAAGTTCATTTCTCGTCTGCCCTCAAAACCTTTATGTCACCTATTACGATTTATGAACCCTACCATGAAATTCTTGTTAAATTTTATGAATTATATTTTGCAACCCTTTAGGTACTAGCCACGAATTGGTCAGTAAATTAATGTCTTTGTCACTGGCTCAATTCATACTATAGAATTGAAAGACATAAGAGGAAAGAAAAAAACAAACAAAACAAAGAATTTAAAGAAGGAAGAATAATTGAAACTAACAAAATTACGACTAAATATCGATAAATGGTTGTTATGTGACTTTAGTTGTTGAGTTTTTGAAAAGTGTGTTGGTTGGGTTCGGTATGGAATTCATCGGTTTTTTATTTAGAAAATGGATTTAGATTATTTCATAAGGAAGCAGTAATCATGATGGTAATTCGATAACCGATACATTTGTGTTCGTAGTCGTTCGATTTTTTATTAGAAAATTAACAATCGAAATGAATCTATCGAGTGATAACATTATTTGAGTTATAATAAAGTTATGTAACGGGTGTTTCGTTCAGAAAACAACAGTGTTTTAAATTTCGTGTTCGTTTTTTAAACAATCGATTGATATTTGGCTTTCTTTCTTAGCATTAATCCTCCAGCAAAGGACTTTCTGGGCTGTTTACTAGTTGTGGAACATAATAGTTAACGAACTGTTAATATCCCTCGAGAAGGAAGACTACAGAGTGATTGCGTATGCCGATGATGCTGCCATCGCCTTCACAGTAAAACATGCTTTTCAATCTGTCGACGGTGTCTAGAACGGCCCTCGGTTGTCGATCTCTTATGGAGATGGCGCAGAAATTAATTATTCACCTCTGCTGGGTGCATGCCGGGCCACAGAGACATCACGGGAAATTGTAGAGCCGATGAACTCGCTAAAAATGTAACCGTCGTGTCTATCTCACTTGAAAGGGAAAAGATAGGTACACCAATAGCTAAATGCAAACTTTTGCTAAAGGAAACAGGCTTAACGATAACAAGGTCTAGGAGGTACAATTTACCTACGTGCGCAGCCACAAAGCTCATATGGCCGTCACTTGACCTGAAGCGCTCTGAAGACTTGTTATCTCAAAGCAGATTTCATATTAGCTCCCTAATAGGTGTCCTCATGGGACACTGTCTTGTAGGCAGGCATGCAATACGACTTGGTGTAGCCTCAAATGACTTCTACAGGAGCTGTATGGACGAGGATTCATGTGGTATCACAATGGGCCTTTTCTTTTGGCCTAAGTGTGTGGATTCTGTGTCCGCACCTTAACTAACTAGTCGTTTATACAAGTTAAGCGTCTAGCCGGCCGGGATCTATCAAGCTTTGTTGTTGTCGATATATCTGATTCCCTATTCTAGGCACTTTACCTTACACAAGCCTCACCCAAATTTATCAGAACCCAACAGCGCAGCCCTAAAAGTCTTTAGCTTAACTTCCACAAGTCGAACATAGAGACCGACTGTCATTGACGGCCGGCCGGTTGGCCGCCGAATGCAACTAAAACTAACCAAAGTTTTTTTTTTTTAAACAAGAAAGTTTGTTAAATACTTTAAATTAAAATATTAACAATAGGGTTTTCTTTAAAGCAATGTAGAAAAAAAGCTAACATCAGCTTCATCTTCAAATAAAAAATAAGTTCTTAATTGTTACTAATTGAATTACTCGTAAAACTAATACGACCCCAAGCCCTGAAACTTATTTAAGAATAAAAATATAAATCTTTAGAAAAACGACTTAAAAAAACACTAAAACTATTTTTGGTCTTCACGCGTGCGACATGCCACACGATCACCTCGAACGCGCTACCACAAACCGATCAGCTTTGAAACGTTTTGAGTTTATTTTAGAAACTATTTTCATTTTTGTTCCAAAGCAAAATAAAATCAAAAAAAAAAAAAAAAAACAATTCCGTCATTGCGCCAACTCAATGACCAAATGTTCTGCACCCAATTTTGTCGGATAATAAACAAAATTTTCACAAGAAGTCGCATCCAGCTATAGTATTCAACGATCGCTTGATTTTCGAACGTGTTGAAATTTGCGTGCAATTCCTTGCGAAACACAAGTTTGCACAAACATCAAATAGAATTATCGAAAAATACCAAAACGTGATTTATTGAAAAAAGATATAAAATTCCTTTGCTCGTCTAATCAAATCGCTGAGTTGATGCGGCGCGGTGGTGGCGGCGGCGAGCGTGCGATAAACAAAAATCAACAAAACTCATATCAGTTAAGTTATTGTTAATCGACGAAATAAAATCAGAAAACTTATATTAATTACGTAAAAAAAATAGAAAAATACATTTACACCGAAATTAGACAGAAAAAGAAAAAAACAAAAGAGCTTTTCTGACAGCAACCAGCAACACGGTCGGTGGAGCGGCGAAACATCGACGAAAGATATCACGCGGCTTTTTCGAAGACCAAAGTAATTCTTAACCGTTAGTCTCAGTTTGGTCGGCGTGATTCGCGAACGTTGTTAAATCGCGCTCATTTTTCTTATACCGCCTCTTTGTGCGTCGGTCGTTGTTTAGTGAGTCGGTGTCTTTGGTTCTTTCGTTCGATTAATATCGATCGATTTGTTCGATATAATTGCAAACAAGTGCAGTCGAAATCAAGTGAAAATAAATCGTCTAAAAATAGCTGAAAATGTGCAAACTGTCTTGAAAATTTCTCTCCATTTCACCTTGTCCCCATCTCTCTTTCTCTTTCACTCTCTTTTTGGCTGAGGAGGAAATCGTTTTTCCTTTCTCTTAGTGCGGACAGACCAGAAATAGAAAATTCAAAATAGCCAATGTGCTGAAGTGTTTTCTTTTATTTTCCCACGCGAGCAAATCATAAACAGAGCGAATATAGGCTCCAAAAATAACAAAAAAATAGAACACAAACTGTTTATTAACGATCTTTCTTGTTTTTTTCTTTTTACCCGCCCATTAAAAACTCTACCTCTCTCTCTAACTGCAACTCATTATTTTCATTGTTTGACCTTAGCTTACAAGCAACAACGTCTGGATCACTGGACACTTTTAAGTCGTCATTTTCGCTTAATTCACTCAACTATCCAGAAGGAGAAACAGCAGCAGCGGCCGCATTAAACGCCGCAACCAACGTTATCCAAACCGCTGCCAATACAGCCGTAGCTAGTTCATCATCGGCAGCAAAAATCTCACCACGCAGTTTGTCATCGATATCGCCATCACCTCGCGAAGTGTCCGATTTGTTCTCACCACGTTCGGTAACCGATTTGAATTGTGTTTCGTTAAGTAGTGATAGCGGATTACAAACGGGCAAGAATTTCGAAATGTCGTCGGGTCTGGATGACAGTTCGCCAAAGGCCGATAATTCGTTATCGATTAGTGATGGCGCGACAAGTAGTCAACAACGATTACCACGTGATGATTCGTTGACATTGTGCGAGGATGAAAATGGAATGGAAACGAAAGGATCGACATCGGGATTGGGACGTTCGGGTAGTGTTAAGGCGCGTGCTAATATGTTCCAGCAGTTGGAAGAGAAGACAAAGACTAATCGAATGATGGATGAGAAGGTGCCAGCGTCACCGATTACAAGAAGAAGTAAGTGTTTTTCTTTGTTATGTTTTCGTTTATATTTTTCGTTTTTTTTTGTGTTTTTGAGATAAAAAAGTAATTACAGTCTGGTGTTTATTGTTTGGAACAGTCAGTCATTTGAGAAGAGAATTGTCATTCTTTTGTTGTGGTATTAGATAATCGTTAAATTGCTATTAGTCTGGGAGAAGAAGGTAGCAATTTGGAAGGTTGGAGACTCATTTCTCGTAATCGAGAACAATAATTAAAAACGAAAAGAGCAGCACAAAAGTAAATATGAAATAGACTGCACGTGGAGCATAGCAAAATAATAATTAATTTTTGTACAATTTCCGAGATAATTGCCCAAATATCAAGTCGCACTTTTGTTGTTAAACAAAACGTGATCTTTATTGACTTTCGACTGAGTTCAACGAGCATGAGTATTTTCAACAAAATACAAATGTTTTCTTAGCTACAAACAGAAACTGTGTTTGGTAGTTGTTGTCATATTTAGGTCACATTTTAAAGTTTGCAAGCAAGTTATGCGAATCACCGAATTTTATAATTTTTTGCTATGCGTGAGTCGTACAGAAAACCTTGTGTTTTGCTGAATAAGTAAAAAAGCAGAACAGAAATTGGAAAATTATACAAAAACGATCATAAAATAAACAAAACAAAAAACAAACAAACAAACAAAACCTAACCTTGATGGAACCGCACACTGTAGAATTTTGTTCGTACTCTTTGCTATTTTTACGAATTTCTGGTTATACATAAATTATAGTACACATCTTAATAGTCTTCAATTCAATTTAATTTTTTATTCAAAATAAAACTTTAAAAATTAAAAAGTTCGATTGGTTACCATTTTTAAACTAGCTTACCCGACAACTGTTGCTCTGTTAAATATTTTGACGAAAATATTCATCTTATTTCTGTTCTTTTCCGATTTTTCGAAGAAAAAAAATCCTGCTCTAATCTGTTACAAAAACGACTTATGTGCTCAAACTCTTCAAACATTTTTTTTACCATTGAACAAGATATTTGTTCTTCCAAGTTCTACTAGTGTTGCACCAACATCCGTCAATTCGAGAGCAATTCGATGAGTGATGATAATATTGGGAAAACAAAAGGAAACAAGGTTTATATAGTTTATAGCTTCCAGTCCAGGGCACTCTCGTTCCAAATCACGATTCAATACATCTCAACTTCATGGTTAGCTAAAGGGTCCGCCATCTAACGTTTTTTTTTTTCAACTACTGCTTATTTAGTGAATGGTAACACTCAGCTCATGTCTGATTTGACAGATAATTAATTTTATCCTTCCGCTGAACGAATATGGTTGTGTATCCGCTTGAACAACGCTGGGAAATATTGCGACATTACTTTGAAAATCTTGGTAATGTTGCAGAATGTGCGTGTGAAAATTGCGTACGGATTTTGGAAGAAGAGAAGCACTGTCAGCTCCGTATGCTCGTTATCTTGTGAAAAAAGTGAAACAAACTGACATCCTCATCTATAAACCAAAGTGTGAAAAGCCAAAAATAGTGCGTACACTCAAGAATATTGCTACTATGGCAGAAAGTGTGCGTAAGCGCCATCAACATCAATTAACCGTCGTTCTCAACAATTGAACATCATTGACACGAATTTTGCATGACCTTGATATGACGGCATACAAAGCCGAATTGGTTCAGGAGTTGAAGCCAACTGACCATTCAATTTCGTTTTCGCTTCGCTAAGTGGGTCTGCGATCAACTTAGAGAAGATGCCGATTTTGCCAAAAAAAGTTTAGTTCACAAAAATTGAAGAGGAGGATATTGGCAACATTTGATTTCAAGAGGACGGCGCTACGTGCCACACAGCCAAAGCTACATTCAATGTTTTGCGCCCTGTTTCGAAAATCGCAATATCAGCCGCAAAACTGATGTTCGTTTGACCACCTCGAAGCTGCGATTTGACACCATTGCACTATTATTTGTGGGGTGCCGTACCTAAAAATAACTGTTACGCCGACAAGCCAGAGACAATTGACGCTTTAAAGGACAATATTCGTGAAGCAATTCGTGAAATACAGCTGCACACAATCGATAATGTGCTTAAAAACTGGACCGATCGTGCAGGCTACTGCATGGCCAGCGGAGGCAGCCATGTGAATGAAATTAGTTTCCATTATTAATCGGAAGAATTGTACTTTCAACTAAAAAAAGAAATTTGAGAAAATATTCACTAGTTTTTTTTTTATAGCATTTTCAAAAAAAAAAAGTAATTCGGCGGACCCTTTATAATTGATATGAATTTCAATCAAAAACCCTCCAGATAAAAGGAAACAAAAAAATCAATTTCAACTTTTGAATTTCCAAAACATAACATAACGCTAAATGTCGGGTCAGCTAGTTAAGTATTTCTTTTAAATGTAATAAATTTCAATTTTCATATTCTGCTTAGAACAAGGTGTATGTGGATGTATCCGCAGTGCCATCTATTCAGAAGATTCTAACAAACAGATTACAAAAGTATCCATAGACAGACAAACACAACATGTCCAGATAATTTTACATTTTAATTCCTAATTTTTAAATTCAAAATTTATCCTCCATAAAATTGCCATCTGACGATCGCTCTGTTTTCAGCTTTCCGCCGCTTATCCACTTCGCCTCCAACACCTACCGAAGAACCGAAAACTCCCAACAATCCTCCAGAGAATCCCGATGAAGAATTTGGTAAGCAATCATGCCATTTAATTAATTCTGCCGACTGCCATTTTTCTGCACATTTTAAATGTTGTTTGTTTTTTTTTTTTTTTGATTTGATTTGATTTTCTACTAACTTTTTTATAATTTTTGAAATTTAAAAAAGCTTTTTCTTCATGAAATGTTTATAAAATGTTTTTTTTGCTGCTTGCGTGTTTTTGTTTTTCTCCCGGAAAAAAAAAAACAAAAAGAATTATACTTACTAAACATTTTATTAATGAATTTATTTTTGAGTGGTGTTTTCGATGTGTGTTTTTTATACTCAATGGAATTTATTTTTATTATTTCCCAACAAAGCAACCGCAAGAAAAAGTCTCTGAAAAAAGATATTTTCTTTAAAACAAAAAATTTGAAAAAAAAACTTCAACATTTTGTGAACACATGGGTGAAGAAAAAAGAATTGTTTACTTCTAGAAATATTCATTTCAAATTCTCAAAAATTGAATGCGAAGATTTTGCACTCATTTGTAAACGCATTTCAAAAATTATGAAACAAAAACGCATAAATAAATAAACAATATGCAAGAATCCATATCCCCTTCTATTTACACAACTTGGTTTCGTTTTGTTTGCACTGTGCACGATGCCTAATAAATTTTATTAGCATGAAACAAAAAAATAAACAACTCTATGACGAGGAAAAAAATATAAATCAGTAAAAGTGTTATTAAGTTGCAATAATTCAACGAAAAAAATTCATTTCATACGAACAAAAATATTACGTATACGCCAGAGTTTCCCAACATCTTTTGTTTCGAGTTTTTTTGTTTCCTTTCTTCTGTGGATTATAATTTTCGGTTTTATTTTGTTAACTTTTGTGCTGTAGGTGGTTATTGTTAATTGCATGCTCTTATTTTTCCATCATCAATTTTCAAATTCCTGGGAGTGTGACTAATTTATTCATAAAGTTTTGTTTTATTATTGAGAAATGAAGAAAATGCAATCAACATTTGAACAATGATCAAAGCAAGTACAATGAGTTTTGCTTTTTTTTTAATTACTGACACCTTTTGAAATGATGTTGAATGAGGAAATCATCAAAACAATGAAAGTTGAACGTCTAGCAGCAAGTCCCATTATTTCGATTGGATCTTTACTTGGAACACTTTTTTTCTGCGTTCTTCTATGAACAGGTTGTTAAATTAGGAAGTAAAATTATTTTCGTGAATTAGAAAGTAAAAATAAAAATAGAACGAAAGAGACTTTGTGCTCGTCACTAGAAAATAACAACATGCAAAAAGGAGCTAACGTGAGAATTTTTTTCTTTTTTAGGAGGTCCTTAGAAAGCGCCCCTCAAATAAACAATGATGCGAGGAATTCCTTAGGGTTTTTCTAACACACTGTAAAGAAGTCACATGCTTACTTACTTACTTAAGGTGGCGCTACAGTCCGTTGTGGGCTTAGGCCTCAATCAACGACCACCAGCCAGCTCGGTCCCTAGCTAGCTGTCTCCAGTTTTGCACTCCAAGTTGATTGAGGTCCTCTTCCACTTGTGTGCGCCACCTGAGTCGCGGTCTTCCTCTCCTTCTACGTCCCTCGGGAATAGTGTCGAAGGCTTTCCGGGCCGGAGCATTGTTGACCATCCGCCATCTGAGTCTGTGGACCTTGACCCTCTGGCTAGATCCATGTCGTTGTACAACCCGTAAAGTTCGGTGTTATATCTTCTTCGCCATTCCCCTTCAATGCACACGGGCCCAAAGATGACCCGAGAACTTTCCTCTCGAGACAGCCTAAGGCACTTTCATCCGATTTTGTCAAGGTCCATGCTTCTGGACTGTACAGCAGGACTGGGATGATGAGGGTTTTGTACAATTTTACCTTAGTTGCTCGAGAGAGGGCTTTTCCACTCAATAGCTTTCTTAGCCCAAAAAACAGCGATAAGAGCTATAATTCTTCGTCTGATCTCGGCGCTGGTGTTATTGCCCGTGTCTATAGCGAAGCCTAGGTAGACAAACTCCTCCACTACCTCGAAATTGCACGCGTCTATTGTGACGTTCTGTCCAAGCCGTCGGTGTTGGGTGTCCTTCCTCCTGGCCTGAAGCCACATTGATAAGGACCAATCACATTGTTGACGAAAGGCTTCAGACATTAACATATTACGACAGAAAGGATCTTGTAGGCGATGTTAAGTAGACCGATTCCTCTGTAGTTGGCGCAGTTAAGAGGATCTCCCTTTTTCAGGATCGGGCAAACAATGCTGAGGTTCCATTCATCGGGAATGCATTCCGTGACCATAGGTTAAGTTAGGTTAGGTTAGTTTGGAGTGGCTGTCTAGATGTTACTGACTCACTTAGACCTCAAGGATCCATTGTGATACCACTAAAGTAGTAACTCAGCTTCTACAGAAGTCGTTTGCGTAGGCCCAGACCATACCTTACAGATGATTTGGTGCATGCTCCTATCGGAGCTAGACCATCTGCTCCAACGGCTTTGTTGGATTTCATCCGTGATATTGCCGCTTTTCTTCTTCTAGGTCGGGTTCGGAATTGTTGACTATCAGCGTGTCCGATGAAAGTCTCCTGTCTGACGGTGGTGTTTTGTTCGTCGTTTCCGTTATACAGTCTACAAAAGTGGTCTTTCCAAATCCCCAGCATTGACTGCGATTCCACTCTGCAGACATCGGTTCTTGCTCGATGACCTTGAGCCAGCTGTTTAACCTTCCGATTTAACCTCCGAACTTCATTCCTGCTCTCTCAACATCCTCGATCTGACGCTTCTCATGCTCTCTCTTTTTTTCTCCTGAGAAGCCGGCGTTCCTGTCTCCACTTTCGCTCGTAGAGCTCACGACCAGCTCTTGTTCTTCTATTCATTCCTGCATGCCTGCTTTCGTCAAGGCAGAGGTTTCCTTTTGATGGCTGTGTGGAACCCAACACATTGGAGGCGGCATTTCTAACTGCTTTCTGGCAAAGTTGCCACTGGTCCTCGATACGTGATGTTGGCGGCATAGGACTCCTTAAGAGGTTACTTAACACTCGATCTCCCTCTCCATGGAGGGAGTATCTTTGATTGTAAAGAAAAATATTTTAATTTTGCCATCTTCTTGGGTCTTTCTATCGTTTAGATAAGAAATAAAAAAAAAAAAGTTTTGAAAATAACAACTTGACGCAAACCACTTCAAACACGCATCAACAAATCTCAATTGCAACTTAATCAACACTTTTAGTTTTTGGTTTTGGGTGGGGCTATTGCCTCTTACTTCTAGTCTGCACTTTAGATTCTTTAATGGACCTATCGTTTATTTTACGTAACTGGAATAATATCTTATCTTATCAAAAGAAATAAATGAATAATAGCCTTTGGCTGGTTAAAACATTTACTATCTCAAGTTGATTTTAAGGTCAAAAGAAACTAAGAGACTAAACGTGCACCAGACATTCCAACCTATTGGCGTTTTGTTTCATAATTTTATAAAAAAATCAATAAATGAAATGCGAAAGCACATGCAAAATAAAACACTCCAACACAATCAAGTCTCAACAAATTCAAACGCACTTTACACGTCTTTGCATTCAGAATTTAAACCACAAAAAAAAAAAAAAACAAACAACCAGAAAAACAGCAAATCACACAAATAATCATCCAAACAATCATTAGACAAACGATACAAACATTTTACAGAGCCCTCATCCCTGCCCGTTGCGGAACGTTTGCGATTTTTCTCTAACCTTAGTCAACACAATAGCAACAGCCGCTGTTGCATGTCCCTACCCATCATCACTCGCCATCAAACCTCTGGCAGAGATCGTCGTGGATCATCGAGCAGTGTGATCATAAATCAAATGTTGTCGCCATCCTCCCCACACAGTAGTATCACTCCAATGGACTTTGATGACACCCCAACGACCCCGACTACCGTAACAGACGGGAATAAATCACCTTCGATGTTTGATGAAAATGAAATCATTACCACACCCACTTCTCGAGTCGCAGCGAAACCCAGATTCAAGTTGAAGACAATCGGCAAAATCGTCATGCCTAATATTTTCAAGGACAATAACAACAACAACAGCAACAACGAAAACAATACAACCACTGAACCCGTGAAGAAGATCAACAAAATCAAATCTCCTTTCATCGAGAACAGTCAAAGGAGCAGTTTCAGTCAGTTGAACAGCAACAAATGCATGAAGTTTGACCACAAGTCCATTCCAACGTCAAATATGAGCAAAGATGACGAAAATTGCGACGTTCTCAACGACTCAGGCAAAGAGAACTATGACAATCTCTCTCAAGGTGTCGAACTGCGCAAGAAAAAAGTCAGTACGAGCAGCAGCAGTGGGGTCTCTAGTGCTCCGGCTTCACAGCGCAACAGTTATAGACACTCATTGCGTTCGCCATTGGTCGATGAGAAATACGCGAAATACTTTGGGATCTCCAGCAACAACACCAATGACAGCCGTCAAAGCACACCATCGACGCCGCATAAAAGCTTCGACAACTCCAACATGCCAGATGTCATTTGTGTGACGCCAAAACCTCTTCTGCGTCAGCAAAACTTTAGCTACAGCCCCGATGACGTTGGCTTCGTTCAAAAATCCCACTCTGCAAATCAAGTTCGCTTAATTCCACCCTCTCCAATGACGATGACGCCATCATCGACCCTATCACCGGTTAACCTTTCTGACTTGAGTGAAGTATTCGACGATTGTGATTTCAGTCAGTCGATGAATTCGCATCTTGCTCCGACACCGGTTATGATTCGACGACGTGACGCTTCGAAGAAAATTCGTGCCATGACAGTTTTTGTGAACACTCCCCAAAGTACACCGGAACGTAAAGTAACTCCAATGCTTCGGACGTCACGCAATCGTTCAATGACCATCAATCCTACTAAGTTCTTGCCCCGAGAACCCCAAAATCCGATATCAAAGTTTGAAGACCTTAAAGTAACTAAAGAGGATCTCTTAATGGCTCACAAAGAGTTTGAGAGAATATTTTTAGGTGTGGTTTAAATTTAATTTTTTTTTCCTTTTTAAACATTCCTTTATTTTAGTTTAAGAACATTTGCTTTTTCCATGAGAACAAGAGACAGGTTTTGAAAAAAAAAGTTACATTCTTCATAATTCATTTATTTTTTGTCTTCTTCCTAATGATTACTTATATAAGAAAAAAAATACATGTCGATCTAGTGATGCGCTTTTATAATATTATTTAAATAATTGTTATCTATCTTTATTAATTATTATTACAATTGAAAAAAATAAAAAAAATCAATAAAAATTTAAAAAAAATGTTAAAATAAAAATTAAAAATATTATAAATGTTAAAAAACAATATTTGTTGTGATTTGTGTTGCTTTTTTGATTCGTCCACACGCATGTGTTTGCTTTGGGAAAGTGAGGTGTTTTCGTTAAGTTTTTAGGTTTAAATTTTTGCTAAATGCACTTGGAAATTTCAAATGTGGATTAAGGCCCAACTGTAATAGACGAAATGGTTCGTTAGTTTCATTCGATGAACTCAAAATGACAGACAGCTAATTTTCGTTCACTTCTGGTTGATTTCGGAAATTGAAATATTTCTCGTGCCTACTCTTCAAAAAAAGAAATCGAAAATAATAGATTGAAACTTGTGGGTTAGAGCAAAATGACAGACGGTTCAATTTTGACAGTTATTCACAACTACAAAAAGACATTGGCATTTCACAGTACTTCGCACATGAATGTAACGAACTACAGACTCATAGCAGCACTGGCGGCTGAGTCCATCGGCTGGGACAGAACAAGACACTAATACAACAGAGAGAGACAGATAGACACATGGAAAGGAAGAACACATAACATAAACCTACGTGGCACAGAAAAAAAGAATGCTGCCGAAGTTGGGACATGAACCCGTAGCGTTCGGCTTAGCAAACTACAAATTATATTTAACGAAATTGTGCCTGGGACAGATTTTAAGAATGTCTTCGAAAAAAAGTGATTGCATTTCCGATCTAAGAAGTTTTTCGATGGCACGCAATTTTGGCATAAGGTGGTGGTACACATTTGGACACACATATTTATTAGCCTTTAATGTCAGAGACAATGAGATCGGAAACTGACTTATGTTTTACCCTCCGGATACCGCAAATTTTATTTTACCGTTACGGTTACCTCGTGTATGTGAATAAATGAGAAACAACAATGAGGTGGTTTGCTAAAGTTTACTGAGATAGTATTGGTAAAAACACGCATGCTCTTGCAGTAAACTTGAACCATTGTCATTTTGACAGCTTGGTTTCCCATCTCGCTTTTAAACTCATCTGTGTTTAATGTGCTCAAAATCAATGTTCATTTTTTACTTCATTAAATGGTGCCCAACCCATCGTCCGAACCGAACCACCATTTTGTTCATACAATCACATTCTGTCTCTTTTTCATTCCATCTCGTACATACAAATTGACATTTTAAGAAATTCCATTGTGTGCTTCTTTTTTCAATGCAAATCTATTCTTTTGAACGTTCTCCGAGACGACTCTTCTCTAACCTCAAAAATGCAGTGTAAGTACGTTTTTCGTGTTTTCTTTTCTATTTATTATTTAAACGCAATTTAGTGCACCTTTCTAGTAGATACTTTTGTTTATGCTTTTCAAAAACGCTTGCACGCTTTTTCTTTCAGTCTTTTCAGTTTTTTTTTTTTATTTTACTAATATTTTTCTGAATTTCCTTAAGGTTAACCCACTCTTAGCAGCTTTGAAAATATCACCTTGTCTCTTTCAAAACTCGGTCTAATGATTTGTTTGTCTCGTTTCTCCCCACAGAAGCAACTAAACCAGCACCACCGCTCTTATTACCTCCGTTCTCTGTACTGGGTGGTCCAGGCAAAGGAATTCTCAAATCAAAATCCGGCTGTGTCGGCTTCATGCCAATGGATTTGACATCAGAGCTCAAAAACCGTCTCAAACGTTCAACTCATGCAACAGTCTCAAATTTACGCAAATCGGCTACGGTCGAAAACGCCGCCGCACATGTCATTGACTCTGCGGCACCCGATGATCCCACAAATTCGTCATCGTCCTCCGAGGAGGACGGTGTCGATCCACAAAAAAATCTCGCGAAAATTTTGCGCAGTGTATCGAAAGAGAGTATGCCACGACAACCATCGAAAGAACATATCACAAATCTGTTTCCGGTTGCGGTTCCTGGAACTAGACAAAGTGTCGTGCCTCAACATGACGACACCATGAATCTAGTTCGAAATTTGACTAGTCTTGAAAAACGTATCCCCGAAGTGGCGAACGCCATCAACAGTGGTTCCTGCATAGCATCGACTTCGGAAGGCGAAAGTTCCGGTGGCCGAGAAGTATCGGAAATTATCAAGAATAGCGCAGTTGCGCGTCGGCGTAAACTTAATGAAGGGTGAGTTTGTTCCCAGTGTGCTGTGACACTTCAGCCAATACAACCACAACCAATCACAAATACAGCAACCACCTGTGCAAGCTACTTAACATTTACCGTTCTAATATCAATTCAAAGCTATCTTGTTTGCAATAACAATGAAATTGTACTTTTTGATTGCCTAGTCATGTAAGCTTAAGCTGCGGCTTGACAGTGGGATTCGAATTTCGAAATGTCTCATGCAAGGCGACATTTCGAAGTTAAACGTCATTTTGAACTCCTTGTCAATTCGGAGTGTTTATGTTAATCAAATTTAATCAAAACTGCTCTACTAATACCGTTAACCCTTTACAAAAAAATAAACAAATAAAATACAATTATAAATAAAAAATAAACTCTTTTAAGACTGCTCAACTAATTTTTTGTCACGTGTGCTTCTCGTGTCAATTTTTTTTACATTTAAATTTTTAACAACAAATAATACTTAAAATGTTAACGTATGTGTGTTTGTAATATGCATTTCCTGTGAGATATAAAAACGCATTTGAATTATTCTTTGTTTGTTTTATAAAAAATTTAAAAAAAAAAACATATTCTAGATCTATAAAATACAAATATTTTTATAAATGTGTGAACTTAATATGATCCAAACTATTAACAGTTATATATTAAAATATTGTTATGTGTGATTTTTTTACTTTTCTGTTAACCTTTATTGTGCATTTCATTAGTTGTGCTTAACATAAAATAAATAAAAATACAATACTGAAAGAATTAAAACATATTTTTGTCATTACATCAAAATAAAGTAAAATATTAATCGTTTTTATTGATTAATAAAAATCAGCTATATTTATGTACTTTTGTAACATCTATTTGTTGGTAAAAAGAAATCAGAAAAAACTTGATATTAAAAAAAATATTTTTTTTTTAGGTTTCAATAAATTGTGTTGCGAGTTTTTGTTGGTCTTAGTTTGACATTTGGAAAAATGAATAAAAACAAATGTCAAAATTGACATAGAGTAGTTTTCGTCTTTATTCACATGAATTCTAAAAACAAATGGTCTGGTTATTTTTAGGTTATATGAAAAAAATAAAAAAATGAAAACCAAATTCGACAAATAAATTAGATAGAAATGTTCGTTAGGTTAGTAAAGCGACAATCAATCAGATAGTCAAATATTTGTACAGTGCACATTGGTCGCTCTTTTTATACATAATTTCCTCGATTCCATAAGATAGACGTAGGGTGTAAGCTTCAATCGAAAAATTGTAATGGGCTTAATGGAAGGCTGTAATCGAAACAATAATCGAAAATTGAAAAAACCTAAATATCGTTTTTTTCCATGAACCTTTTCTACTTTTTCAGCAAAGTTTTAATAATTTTATTATTTGTAGAGACATAGAACTGTCAAATAATAGAGACATTAGAATGTATTGCACATAAACGTCCAAAATAACAAGAGAAAATATAGTCTGGGCTATAATGCTGCAGAATCAGCTTGATCTAGTAGTCCCTTTGTCTTGGAGTAAGACAAACCAAAAAATTGGTAAAAGAGGTCATGAATCTGCCAAAGATTACCGACCTATACGCCTTACATACTTTCTTCTTAAGACCCTGGAGAGAATTGTAGAATCTCACATAAGGAGTATTCTGAGTAGTTGTCCCCTAATCTAACTCGCAACATGCCTACATAAGATGTAGATCTACAGAGACTGCTCACCGTGAGGTATTGAGAACGATAGAAAACACAATTCATTTCAAGGAATATACCCTAGCTATACCTTCTTAGATGTAAAAGAAGCTTTCAATAATGTCCTAACTGAATTGATCGCAGAATCACTTGCAGACTTCGGTGTTGAGAACTACATTAGATGATGGATAATATCCATGCTTCGTAATAGGAGGATTCAATCAAATTTAGCATATTCAACGTGTACCAAATATACCAGTAGAAGAACACCCCAAGGAGGTGTACTGTCTCCTATTTTATGGCTTTTGGTAATGAACAGCATTCTTGTGAAGATGAAATGCGGTGTTGGTGCAGGTGTCTTCTCTTAAGATTTCAAAAAACTTTAGACTTCCCAATTTTGCCAGTGTATTCCAGGCAGAATTGTTAGCGATAAGGGAAGCTTGTATAGCGCTTAAAAATATCTGGCAGAACCAAAATGTAGCTATACTAACAGACATTCAGGCAGCTATTAAAGCCATTTATTCAGCTTTATCATTCTCTAAACTGGTCCAGGAATGCAGAGGGGCCCTCAAGGAACTTGATATGAGCGTCACTCTAGTCTGGTTACCGGGCCATAGGGGCTATGAGGGAAATGAGAAGGCAGATGATTGGCCTGTAGGGGAGCATGCGGCAAAATTGGGTATACCACATAACTCTTGCTGCCGTAGCTGTGAGAACCAGGATGAAAAAGAAACAGTCCCACACTTTCTATGTCATTGTCCGGCCATGGCAAAGATTTGATCTCATACCTCAATAATACAAAGTGGCTTTATTGCCCCCCCCCTCCCACCTTATCCCTCCCTCGCTAAATGGCACTATCTATTTAGAATCTCACGAGGTATGTTGTCAAAACGGCGCACACAGCGCTAATTTGCTCACGTTATTTGCTCAATTTTTTGTTCAAATACCATTTCTACAAATCAATTGTGGAAGCAACCTTGTATGTTGCTCAGTCTCGTAGATTTAAGCCACTGTTTCTTTTTTTTTTAATTAAATAAAAACACCAAACTCGACTTTTTTTATAATAACACTTTTATTTTAAACCTTCTCCTACCGACGACGCTCAAAATCAACTGAACTCTAATTAGCAAAAGTGTACCTAGCCCATGTGCACAATTTGAAGACGATTCATGATAAAAATAATTTGTAAATCAGACAACAAAAACAATGGAAGCAGTGTTAGTGTTAGAATCTTAAGTTCTATGTCTCTAAAAAACATGTTTTAGGTAGTTCTTAGATTGAATGAAATTAACGAAAAAAAAACTTATTTGACCAACAAAGAATTTACTAAAATACTTTATTGAAACCCTTCATGTCTTGTAACGAAATATTGGTCAAATCTTCAAAGGTGTTTTTTCTAACTATGGACCATTTTTATACTAAAACTAACAAAACTAAAAACAATCTCTTCAGACTTTAGACTTCAAACTACACCAAAGTTAATAGAATTGTGCAACATGTTTTAATCACACTTAAAAGCAACATAAACATTTACACAAGAGAATATGCAATACATAACTCCGCATTGAAATCAAATATTAAGTCAGCAAACTAATTCAAAACCAACAAAATTTTTATTTTCCTTTTTTTTCGAACAGCGTGTTTCCCAAAAAGAAACATTTTCACTCTTGGCACTATCCTTATAATGGCCGTTAAATATAAACTTAATTTAAAAACCCATATTTAAACTTAACCAATAATTATTTTATTTATGTTTTGTAAAAGAAAAATAAAACACATTTACAATTGAATTTGTTGTTATCATGAATTTTGAAATAAAACAGAAGAAAATTAAATAAAGTGTAATTTAAATCTTTTTATTCCCTAAATCAGCTTTCTTTATTCCCTCAGCAGCAGCGTTGCATTTCTACTTCGAGAACAAGCATTGCGAAGGGACTTGTGTTTATGCAATCTGTCCGCTGAATTGGTGGCGCTGCAACAACAAGACCCAACGCCATAATGTAGATGGCGCTAGCAAATAACAGTGCAATGCCAATGCTTGTTCTAGAAAGAAATGGAGATACAATGCTCAGCACATTGCACTTAACAACTGAATGGCTTTCTTTGAGCTTTGCTCTATGACTTTACCCGTTAGTATTGAGCTTTTTGAAGGTGGGTGCATAAGCTAATGAATTGGTGGAAGCTAACCTCCATTACACCATTATTTAATTGTGAAACGAAGTTTGGAAGATAACAATCTCGGAAATAAGTGGACAAATATTACATGCTAGCATGTGAAATACAAAGTAGGCACGCATATAGGATTTTTTATGCTCCTAGCTCTTTTTGGTAGATGTTCATGCGCAAATTTCTCGGCAAGAATAGTTTCTAAGAAAAATGGTAATGTCTTACGCAATGCTTCTTGAAGTAATTATCATAGTAACCGAACATTTACAAAAAAATGTTCGTGCAAAAAATATCAAAATAACCAATTTTTTTTTTTAACTTCCCAAAAACTCTTAAACATTCTCTGTTCATGGTCAATTGCAAGTTAAAAAAGTGGCTGGACTTTCTTATACGGGCTCCTGAATTTGGAGACGAAGTGGTCTCAATCGATACATTATCGTTGGTTAAGCACAAATCAAGTATTTTTTTTTTTACAATTTAAACTTTTACTTAAACTCATGTTAAAATGCATCCGTGGCTTAGTGGTTAGGTGTGTTGGCTGCTAGGCAGTACTTTGTGTTCGAATCCTACTCGTGTCCATAAAGTTTTTGATATTTATTTATTTATTTACTTAATACAAGCAAACTTAAAACTAAGACAAAACAAGTAACACAAGGTATATAATAAAAAGTAAAAACAATCAATAAATAAAATTGTTTTGTTGATGTGAATGGTTTGCTTTACGTAGCATTCTGCTAACAGGTTTGTTTAAGCCATGTAGAGTTCGATGAAAAGGGAGATGAAAAAATGCGACTGATCTTAAACGGCGTGGGTTAGTACATAGGGATATGTTTTGAAGTACGGTGGGGCAATCAATGTTACCATTCACTAATTGATGTATAAAGACAACGAATAAGGATTGCATATTTAATAACATCAGTCGCTCTTCATAGGGTGGAAGGTTAAAGGGATCTTCCCAACCTGAACCAAGGTTACTTAGGGCAAACCGAATGAATCTGCGCTGGACGGCTTCAATACGTTGAAAGTGTTTTTGATAGTGGGGACACCAGACTTGTGATGAGTATTCAAGTAGTGGTCTGACAAAAGTGAATTTGTAACATACGGATCACGGAATTCCTTAGACCAAAGTTTCAAGAACCCTAAAGTGGAGTTTGCCTTACATATAATTTTGTCAATATGAGAATTGAAATTCAAATGGGAATCACATAACACGCCTTAATCAGAGATTGATGTCACAACGGGAATAGGTTCGCCATTAGTTGTATAAGTTCTGTTAGTCATAGTCATTTGAATGCGCTAACGAGAGTACGTTATAGCTTGACATTTGCTTATATTCAATTCAAGGAATTTCTTTTGGAACCAAATATGAAAAAGGCTTATGTCATTTTGGAGCAGTTCTGCGTCCTTACAACAAGAGATTTGTTTATAAATTTTCATGTCGTCTTCATAGATAAGAAGCTCAGAATTATTTATAATTTTTTCAACATCATTGGTAGTAGGAATGAAAATAAGAGGGCCAAGATGACTTCCTTGTGGGACGCCAGATTTTGAATTGATTATTTCAGAAATTCCATTCCTGAATACAACTTTGTATTGACGATCTGATAAGTAAGACGAGATCCAAGGGATGAAAACTGGTGGGAAGTCAAGCTTTTTGAGCTTAAACAGAATCAGATTATGGGATATCTTATCAAAGGCCTTACTAAAATCAGTAACTATCGAGTCAACTTCTTTGCCATTTTCTAAAGCAGATAATGATAGTCTTGGTTTACATGAAAGTTTTGCTATAAGCCGATAATTTGTTATATCATTTTTTGGTCCTTTATTATGTACAGCAGTGATAAAAGAATCTTTCCAAATAGTAAGAAACGTTCCATTTGAAATGGACATGTAGTAAATAAACGCTAGGGGTAAGGCTAAATTGTCTACACACTTTTTTTAACACTATTGTAGGAATTGCACCAGCGCCAGCAGAGTAATCATCTTTGAGCAAATTGATTTACTGAATAAAGTGAGTTTAATGAAGTTTGATTGGACTCATTCAGGTAATTAAAGTATTTATTATCAATGGACGAAAAAGCACGTTTGTTGCTGTTTTAATGAGAAAAAACTCCAGGGGTAAAATGACAGTTTACAAAAAAATTATTTTTCATTTGACGTCTTTGAAAATGTAGCAGCAAAACTAGAAAAATACCTCCGAGACAAGTTGTAAAAGTCAATTAACGCTAAATTGTACTTATAAAAAAGTAAACCGAAGAAAGTTTTCTATAAACTATAATTTTTTATGTGCAATTACATACACTTTATTTTTAAATTCAAAACAAATATCGTTTAAATTTGAAAGACACTACTGTTGTGACCGCTCTAGAGTATGCAATGCCTTAAAATGCATTCCAGTTCTCCAGTTGTCATCGAATTTTTAAACACATTCCACATGTATTAAAAGTTACAGATACATGTTGCAAGACCCTGCTTAGCTTCAAAAGGTTTTTCAGAAGAGCAAAAACAAAAGACAAGAAAATAACCGAAAAACTGCACCTAAACAAATTTCCACACACTCCCTTTTCTTTTCACAACAAACAACGTAGCAGCACCGGAGCCGGACAGCAACATCTAATGTCAAAATTCCTAGTGACAGACAACAAACAAAACTTCTCTCTCTTTTTTTTTTTCAAATTTTCCATCCACAATCTTTTGCCTTTCAACCTCAACAGAAGCAGACTGCGAAACAGAAAAACAGAAAACCAGCAACCACGGACTCGGGCGGTAGTGTTGTTTAAAAATTTCATTCGTAAAATTGAATTTTTCTATCTCGATTTAAAAGCGAAATAATTTCCATACAAAATTTTAAAGTTTCAATCAAAAAAACTATAAACCACCTCAAGTGCAAGTGTTTGAGTTTTAAGTGTGCAAATTTATTGATTTACTCAGATCGCTATTAAACCCTTTTATGTGTTTGTGAAATTGAATAAATAAAATTGCAAGTGATTTCCCAAATAAAAGAAAAGCGAAAGATAAAATCCGTGAATTAGTTAAAACAACAAAAGCGAAGCAACAAAAAAAAAAAACAAGAAGAACTTTGTTATTTAAGGTTTGTTTTGATTCAAAATAATTAATATGCATTTTTCTTATTTTTTATTTTCTTTGATTTTCGTTCGTTGCATCGATTTCAATATTTTTTGTATTCTTCTCTGTCTGTTTTGCTCGTTGAGTTGATTGAGGTGCGGCTGTGGCTGTGGCGGCGAAAAATTCTCAATTTCTCATATTTCTGTTTGTTTTTGTCTTCAACACTTTTACTGCATCTTTTCCATCTAAACATGTCCATCTATTTCATTCATCTGTCATTTCATCTCTCGGATTGATGTTTTTTTTTTTTTCTATTGACTATCTGTTTCTCTCTGTGTACTTATCAACATCTCGACAAAAAAAAAATATTGAAAAGAAATGAATCCATGAGATATTTGGGCGGAGTGCAGAAAGGGAACATGAAAAAAACGTGTCCAAAATTTTGGTGGTGTTTTTGTTTGTCTTTCACTTTCTATCACAAGATTTGATTACTTGTTAGAAAGAGAAGGAAGAACTTGAAATTGTTGCTTATCGGTGCAAAAAGTTTATAAACACAGAGGATCGAGTGAGAATATCAATTGCATTTTTAGCATTATTTGCATTGTTGAAGATCGTTTTTGTTAGGTTTGGCCGTTTGGGTTTTTCCTCTTATTTTTGCGCTAAGTAAAACAGCGCAGCTGTTTGAAGACGAAAATTACATCATTTTTGCGCGTTTCCGTAGGTGATCCCTCTGATCGTTGAAATGAAGTTTTGAGATACCTACAAAAACGGCGGCAGATCGTGTATATTTTTTTTTTGTTTTGTTAGATCAGGTGCCGCAATTTTTAACAAATGTTTGCCTTCTCAGAATTCGCTGTTTTGTTATTTTAATTATACACACATCTCTCAAAGATCGTTTTAAAGATATTAGGTAAGATAGGTTTTTAATACGGTCGGGTTAAGTATACCGCCATACCGGTTATCGTTTTATTATTGAAAGTGATTTTTAAATTAGTTTGATGTCTTTAGTATCAAGGTATTAAAAGTTAGTATTCTTAGTTTTAATTAGAATATTGGTTTACATTCCAAAGGCAGGGGCTTTGAGGACTGGAAAATATGTATATGTTTAACGTTCTACAGTTTATCTGCTGAAGCGTTGTTGAGAAGCAACTTTATTCGATTGTAAGCTTTTCAATTTGATCTCATGTATTAGAAGAAAAGGAAAAAAACTTTGAAAATTACGAACTTAGTTGGACATACGGCGTCAGAAGTAGCATTAAAGGACAGGCAAGCGGTGGCTCACTCTATGGATATAGTAAAACATAAACAATATTTTTAGAGTTCCAAGATACCATGGGATAGCATAATAAATATTAACAATCCCCTTTCACCTAATTCTAAATATTACGTTATCCCTGTTTATTTAAATCGATCACAAGGACCACAATGGACGTGTGACTTGCAAAAGCTGAACGATGTCATCAATAATTTAGAACAACAAACTAATATTTTACTCACAGTTGATTTTAACGCAAGAACTGACACTCAGCAAGTCTATCATCCGGATAAATAACTCTAAAGATTTGATTTTAGATAGGAAAGGAACTCAACTGTTGGATTTTTGTGGTTATGGTCTTCAAATCCGAAATGGATGTTCAGCAGGAGACCTGCAAACAGAATATAAATTTGGTTGGTGCCCAAGGAAGCTCAGTTATCGACCTTACCCTAAGTGGAGGAGGATGGAATAATATAATTAAAAATTTTGAAGTACAAGCTCAAAATTTCTCAGACCATTTGCCAATTGCCATAACCGCCGAATTTAATAAAAACGAAACTAATTATACTGAGACGGCAATAGATGTTTTACCCAAATTCAAATGGAATTACAAACAAAGAGAACATTACCACTCAATTATGAGAAGACAGATTGATTTAATGAATGCAGATAAAAATATAGATCATATAACCGATACAATCAAGAATGCCATAGCACTTTTACCCCAAAAATAGCAAACAACCTTGCTTTTATACTGAATGCGAAAAGTTGAGAAGGAGATCGTTTTCGCTACTAAAATCTTACAGAAAATATGATGCAATCAACAACAAACGTATGTACCTGTGAAAAAAAGTTTTAAAATCAAATGTCGAATCAAGCAAAATGAGTACCGGATACTTACAGCAATGGAAATATCACAATGTAAGGACTCGTCGACATTATGGAAACTGCTTAACAAGAAAAATGGAAGAACACTCAAAATAGGAGTTAATATTAATGCAGCACAACTAAAAGAACATTTGAATAATATGCTTAACCAACAGAACTTTACGCTCCAACCTAGTTACCAGTACGCAATTCCAGATGTTCGAAATGAGATCTTAGATAGACCGATTTAACGAACGGAAGTAAGATGTTGGTTTGGTTAGATAAATCCAAATACCGCAAAGCACCCGGAGCTGATGGGATTCCAGTAGAATTTTTCAAATATGCTAATGATGATCTAAAAGATATTCTCGCCAGTGAATTCAATCATAAATTTGAAACAGGAAATATCCCTACGTGCTTCCAACAGAGTGTCATTTTTCCAATTCTCAAAAAGGTGCTCCTAACCAAGCGTAAAATTATAGAGGCTCATGTTTTTTAAACTCTACCTTAAAAATAAGTATGGGCGTATTCGCTTAACGTTTTTAGATCTTGCAAAATAAACTTTTGAGTGAATTTCAAGCAGGTTTCCGTGGGAGTTTTTCGACAATTGACCAAATTTTCAATATTAATACAATAGCACAAAACTTTATCAGAGAAAAGAAGAAACTATATGCATTTCTTGTCGATCTTAAAGCTATATTCGGTACGGTTGATAGAAGTGCGCTTTTCTATAAACTTTGTAACATTGGCATGCCAAGAAAATTTGAAAGATTGGTTGGAAAGATATACGAAAAGACGACTTTGGCGGTTTGGGACGGAAAGCAATTATCGGATTTCTTCGAAACGGTCACTGGTCAAACAAGGATGTAACTTAAGCCCACAAGCATTTGTTTTGTTTATCGACGACGTTTCAGACTATCTCTGTGGTGGTGTAAGGATTCTTATTAAAGTCCTGATGTACGCAGATGATCTGGTTTTGTTTGCAGACACACCACAGCGCTTACTTTCTTCCTTGGTGGCCTAGAGATTGAAACAGTAAAGTCATACAAATATCTGCATGAATATGCATGGAACAGCATTTTCAGCCTGGAAAAACTGCCTAGAAGATAGACATATTTCTCCAAAAATAAAATATTTTTCGGGCAGTATCCAAATCAATAATGCTGTACAGAACACAAGTGTGTGTAAACAATATGATTCAGTAGAAAAACTACTTCGATTTTTCCTCAATCGCAGTTTCAGGCTACCACAGTGTTCTTCGAACAATAGGCTGCTCGTTGAAACCCGTATTTTACCTTTGTTTATAGAAACATTGAGACTACATTTAGACTTCATTACAAAAACTATGTCCTTATGTAAGTGGATACAGGTTGACCAAACGCATAGCAAGTTATGCAATTGGGGAGAAAACTCTGTTTTTTAAGGAATGAGAAATTCTCTGAATGCAACCTGGATATAACCTTGGATAATATACCTCAGTGGAAAGAAAATTTTGGTTAATTTGATTACAGCAGTCAATGAAAAAATGCGAACAGAGAGCATTGAAAAAGTGCGAAGTTCATACCACCGAGAAATATATGCGAACCTTAACCACAACTTGTGCGAAATAAACTATTTCAATTAAACATTTTCAACTGATTTAATATCCACTGTTTTTAAAATCAGAGGAGAAATGATAGACTTAAACTTTATCCCACATAGAGAAGCCTTGCCTATTCTTTCTGCGCTTTGCAACCTCATAGCAAGGGAGAACGTTTACCATTTCCTCTGAAGATGACGTTCAGGTTGCAGATTTTTGAGAAAATAGTATTAGAAGAATCTAGAAGAGCAATTATAAGAGAATCCTTTTAAACATTAACATGCATATCTTTTTTAAAATTTTGTCAGACTTGGGCAGACGGCTTTTAAAAGTCATGTCTTAAAAGAAATTATTATTAATATTGTGTAAATGATTTTAAAATCGAAAATAAAATCTGTATCTATCTATCTATCAATCTGATATGATGAACCGAACCAAAAGGACAAAAGGTATTCCCAGCATGATAAAAAACTTCCCATCTTTTTCACTTAACTTCACATATCCAAAAATCACAAAGTAGAATGCAACAATCGGATCCTTAAATTTGTTCTGACTTGAAGACGTCCTAACTGATTCACTGTCACCTGAATTTTCTTTTTTTTTTTCCTTTTTTCTTGTACCAAACTCTCCCTCCTTATGTTGCATTAAAGAGCTCTTACGTGACACGTGCATCTTTTCATTTTTATCTGCATTCACTAGTTTGCTTTAAACGATACTTCCTGAACATTTTTCTTATAGAGTTTAACACAATAAAAAAAAAATCTATGCACTACCAACCTCTTGTCGTGTTTCTTGTGTGTTTAAATATTTTTTCAAGTGAAAACACTTTGCATACAAACACATATCCTCTGCCAGCTTTAGAATTGGTAGCAATTATGAGGGAGTTACACTTCTTTAAATATTTACTTCTTAATTAAATTCAAGTGGAGACGTAAAAAAGTGTATTTTGTATTGTTTTGCTTCCCTTAATTGCTGAGTGGAATAATTATTTGTTTTTGAGATAAAAATGTATACAAACAAGCAGCAATAAATTGGTAGATGGAACAAATTAATGGAGAAGTTGCTGTTTAAATATTTAAATAGTAAACAAAAACAAACATAAACACGTTTATAAAGAGAATACAATGTCCAGCAGGTATATAAACTTTGCTGTTGGGCTTAGAAATTCATTAAAAATATATACCCACGGGGATATTTTAAAGTGTCGGTGTTAAAGCGAAGCCCTGCGGTACACCAACACCTCTCAATCACCCCTCAGCTCTAAACCAAATTTAAAGTCAAAATTCATTTATCATCATGACATTTACGGCCGACACCTTATGACTTATACAAATCACAGACTCGTCGAGAGGTTGCCATAACGGCCGAAAGGGTTAATCACCTTCCTCTATCTACATCGACTCTGTCTTGAAATACAGTTACAACTTATCGACAAACTACTCAGACGACCAAAAATGCATTACAACGTTGCATCTTCATTGAATACTAACGAATTCATATCACCAAATTGAAGTCACAAATCACCATAGCCATCGCAGAGTGTTTATTTTTATTTCATTCCCATCACACTAAAACGTTTCTATGGAATTACTATAATCGTTCCATAAAGTTGTTTGAAGAGAATTTTAAAATTAATTAACATATTTTTTTTGTTCAGTTAATTTTGATCATTTATTCAAAACACGAACACAAACTATGAGACAGACATACGCTAAGTATCTGCCGTAATGGGTTCTTCTTTTTGACGTTATCGCTATGTTGCTTTGTTGCTCTTTGACATTTTACTCAACTCGGATAGTAGGTACTTCACCTATAGTTTCTCATGATATTTTCCAAATGATCACAGAGTGAATCATCACAGTCACGATGACGCCAATCGGCTCAAGTTTGATCAGCTGGTCTTGAAATTCAAAAATTAACGTCTTTCGGTGTACCTCTATTGAAGAGTCTAGGTCAGTCGGATTTTAGTAGATTATAGTTGTAAATTTCCCTGTGTGCGTTGTTGATATGTGTCAATTTATTTTATTTTTCAGTCGATTTGAATAAATAATCAAAACGAGTGAAAGGGTTTTTCTAGTTCAAATTAAGTTAAACATTTGGAACACGAACAAGTTTTAATCAATCTTAAGAGCATTCGATTAGATAAGACCTCAGCTATTCGAGTTGAAATTAGAACACAGAGATAGTAGACGTTCCGATCAGGTATGAGCATTAAGTTGGAAGTCGGAAAAGCTTAGTTTGATAACGTTAGGTTTTAGACGATGACCAGTTTAACTGATAGAGACGTTTCCCACGGTGAAATGAAAGCGGTTGCGTACGCCGATGATTTGGTCATTCTAGTTTAAGGAAAATTTACAAGCGTGATTAGCAAAATAACTAATATGGCTTTGAAGAAAGTAAGCACCTGGGCCGCGAGCTGTGGACTAGGTGTTAGCAACAACAAAACGAGTTGATGCTTTTCACCACCAAAATCAAAGTACCACCCTTCACTCTACCTCGTTTAAATGGTCAATTATTAATACTGTCTTCCAGTGCAAAATATCTGGGCGTAATACTAGACACCAAATTAACCTGGAAGCTCAACATCGAAGAACATGTGAGAAAGGCGTGTGTGGCCTTCTACGTCTGCAACAAAACCTTCGGTAAAAATTGGGGCCTCCAGTCGAAAATGATCAAGTGGACGTACACAGCGGTTGTTAGACCGATACTTGTTTACGGATCCATTGTGTGGTGGCCCGCTCTAAGCAAAGTTTAAATGGTAAACAACTTTACAAAGGTGCAGAGGAATGCTTGCGTAGGCAATCAGGTCCTGGCCAACAGATGCACTTTGCGTCATCCTGGACCATCTTCCGATTGACCTCTTTATTAGTATCTTGAGACCCAAAGAAATAGGCTGCTGGAAAACCAGATCCTACGGGCACTGTAACCAAACCAGCCTGATACCATCAGACATCCTATCTACAATCACCGATTACTGTATCCCTACCCTAAACACCTCAAAGAAGTTTAGAGTCTTGTTCCCGTCAAGAATCGACTAGGAGAAAGGCGATGTGACGAAGGACTTTGACACAACTATCTTCACGGATAGTTCAAAGATGGAATGCGGTGTAGGTTCAGGTGTCTTCTGTGAATCTCTTAAGATTTCAAAATCCTATAGACTTTCCTATTTTGCCAGTGTATTCCAGGCAGAATTGTAAGCGATAAGCTTATATAAGCTTATATAACCCTTAAAAATATCCGACAGAACCAAAAACCAGCTTCATCATCCTCTAAACTGGTCTAGCAATGCAGGGGGCTCTCGATTTGAGCGTCACTCTAATCTGGATACCGAGCCATAGGGGCTATGAGCGAAATGAGAAGGCAGATTAGCTAGCTAGCCAAGCACCAGCCCTTCACAACTCATTGGCAGTGAGAGTATATGCTCCTCTTGTTGTTGTGAAGTGCTATATCCTGACGAAATACACATCAGAAGCAAATTATAGGTGGAAAAGTTTAACGAGTTGCGTTTTAACTAGGAAAATCTGGCCCGCCTATAACAAACCAAAATCAATCAATTTAATTTCCAAACCAAGGCATGACATAGCCAGGATCGTCGCTACCTGCACAGGGCATTGGCCTGTAGGGGAGCATGCGTAACAATTGGGTAATTAGAATGTCGCATAAGATGCATACATACAAATTGCAGAATAACATTTCCAACAAAATAAGACCCACATCAACTACTAACAAACACAAAACTTACGAGAAAGAGTATTTGAATGAATTTTTAAAATTCAATAAAATAAAGTTGCGTAGAAAAACTGCATAAGACAGCGAACGGTCGACGACAAAAACAGGTTGTGTTAACGACTCCATGCCTCCTCCTAACATACGGGAACCGAACCGATCAATGGTTAATCACCGTTGAAGGCTGGTGGTAACTCCGTAGATAGACTGATTCAAAGCCGTTGATGACCGTTGATGACCAAGCTGTTGAAAGCTTTGCTTTTGTACTTCTCTGGATAAGCATATGTTTATCTTTCCGTAATTTTAAATTGGAACAAAAATATGAAGTTTTGCAAACGAAACAAAGGTTCATACATATTTCTTAAGATAACAGATAAAAGCTACACGCTTTAAATTTACTTTTTCTTGATAAACTGTAGCTGCGGAAGTCATCGTGACCCCAAGCCTAAGGCACGTAGGTATAATTTTTTTAAACCACATTCATATAAATTAACCCAAATCGACAATCGTGAACCAAGATGCGAGATTGGTCTTTGAGAAAACCATTTCCAGTTTAAATTTTGTTTCAGTAAATTCATTCGGCCTCTAACAGAGTAAAAGATAAAGCTTACTCATTCTTTAGAAATGAGTCATCCATTGTCTTTCTTTGGTCTTACCTTATAAGATGCGGATGTGCGTAAAAAATAAAACAAACTATCATATCTTACAGCAATTTATTATGATAAAAAAAAAAAAATCAAATCATGAATCATTTAAGAGCATTCAACGAGAGTCAACGCCTTTGTTTGCTTCAAGTAATCGAACCCATAATTGAGTTAACTCGGTGCAATAGTTACAATTTCATCAGCACACCTGTCCATCATAATATACCTCTTCCTTTTTCGTGTTGATGAAAAACCTTGTTCACCTGCTTGTGCCAGACCCACTGACGTTTACCACTTGGCCATAACTCAATTTGAATTGATTCCCCAAGGATATTATCCGCAATGTTGCAGATAGACCTGAAAACCTCTGACATTAAACAAATCACTGACACAGAGACACACAACCAGACTCAGGAACAGTAACCAATGCCAATGATGTCAGTCCAGTCATTGAACTTTTGAGGCGAAATCCCATCATCAGCTTCAGCAGCTTCCGTCTGTGGGAGTATTGGAGGGTCCAGGCTGTAGTTGGCAGAGGTGGATTACTGATAAACAGTGTTGCTTCTATCACCAGGAATCCTATGAATCACTTGAAATTCATTCCATGCCACTACGCAACGCACATATGCCTTCCGGCTCCTCTTTACTAACTTCACTGATAGTGCTTCGGTTTGGTTTTGTTTTCTTTTTTTTTTCGAAATGAAAATTCAATAACTCGGAGCGAAAGTTGGAGAGGTGCAAGAAAACAGGAAAAGAGAGTATATGCAGAAAAGCAGAAGAGCAGTGAATGGGTTACGAGTTTAATAAATTATGCTGTGTGAAGTGTTAAGGAGGATTCGATGGAATACGAAGGCATATGAAAGTTTCTGCAGTCGATAGTTCCTGAGTAAAGTTCATCGATTCATACGTACTGGAACAAACAACACTGACAGTGTGGTTGGAAAAAAAAACCACTTTGGGGACATATTGAAAATTTAACAGAAGACACATTTGTTGAGTGTCAAACTGAAAACACCTTGTCATTGCTTTCTGAACGTACCGCACAAGCAAGTGTTTGACATTTGTCTAAAAATTCAAAGTTAAAGGTATGTTCTAGTCGAAATTGGAGGATGTGTCAGATTTTCCAGCTGTCAGTTGTTTGAAATTACCTGTCAACACGCTTTGTATTTTGTATAAAACTTGTAAAAAATGTAATCCTGTAACTTATACTGCAAAAATTACATTGAAATAAACTTAAATGCACAAAGAAGATACACATTTTTTACAGTTACACACTTGTGAGTAGTTGTCGACTTCTTGCACCCACTGTTCAATTCCACTTAATTAAAGGTAGCTTCAGTCGTTTCACTGCAAACTGTGTTTTCAACTCGATTCACCATCATCAACAAGCTTCATTTCCGAACGTCCTAATTGAACCAGATGGGCAAAGCCCCAAAAGCCATATTGATAATCAACCATGGTTAGGTCATTAATTATCCTTTCGTGTTGAATTCGAAAAGTTGCTGCCCGAAACTACTGTTGACTGTGTCCACTTGATTACACTCGTCGCACTTGAATATTTTAAATTGCGATTCTGATTAAATTAGAATCTGATTTATCCCCATGTGGCTTTTGGTTATGGCTGCCGTTATTTGATATCTGGTCATTTGTTGTTGGGTGTGCTCTGGGATTTGTCGGAAATCTAGTGCAATTTACCACTTGCTAGTAAGTTTGGATTTTCAACCTCATGCATGTTTTTGTTGGTTTTATTTTTTAAAAATGTTGTGGCTAAAAAAAAATCAAAATTAATTAAGTGGTCAGAAAAGTTATTTCAATAAATGTAAACGAATATTCTCTCTTTCCCCAAAGAAACACAGTCAAAAGTTCTGCCATTTCTGAACAAAGTTATTCCCTTCGAAAACCGCCGATTTTTATGTCAGAACTGCGCGATAATCCATCTACCTAATTAGAAAAAAAGCTATAAACATTCGTCCATAGAAAATGAGCCGAATAAACAGCAGGAGCACCCAGCGGCAGCCATCATCCGTTTTGTTTTTTACTACACACCGCCATTAACTACACCGAAGAATGCCACCACCAAGCCCATTCAGCAAAAAATAGTCTCTTCTTTAAATGCATCGCGAACCGCACTGCACTATTCCATAAAAAAAAGAAACACATAAAACGGGCACATTGCCCTTTAATTTTAATTCCGATTCCCATTCCCATTCCCATCGTCATCATCATCAGTATGGACATCACGGGATGCCATCATGAGAAACTATGACGTTGGTTGGTTACATTTTCAAAAGGTGTACGTACTTAAAAGCCCATAATTCTGGATTTACAACGGACAGCCGTGAGCGTACTTCAGTCCTCGTCAACCAACGTCGCGTCGTCGCTGTATTCGGTCCAGCTTCAGTGACTGCTTGCAGTGTTTTCGCTGTTTTTGATGCAGGCCACTGATATACGCCTTCGCATTAATCCTCAACCTGGAGATGCATCTTTCATCCGCAGCTTCCTGATGAAGAACAAGAAGACGATGATGAGCTGCTTTTGCCGTTTTGATGGCCATCATGCAATCTCTATACAAAACTAGTTGCATTCAACATGGGCGTCGTTCGTCGCTCTACGCTCGTCGTCATCATCGTTGACTTCATAAAGGATGTGAAGAAGGAATCATATCGTAGCTACCTTCCGTTTTGAGATTGAAGTCGTAAATTACAACGTCAGTGGTCGGTTTGGTTAATGGAATTATAGGTCGTTGGGCTGGAACAATGAACTAAAACCAAACACCATCAACGTGATAGCGAGTTGTTCCTTCCTGAGTAAAACACAAAATCCGACATAAAAAAGTTTGATGAGTCCCGCCACCACCCCATATTGACGCATTTAAACAATGGACTTCAGGTACAAAATGTAAAAAAAGAACTTAAAAGGTTTTTCCACCTGTTCCTCTTCCATTCGCCATCAAACCTCGAACATTGTTATCATGCTTGATGTCTTGTCATCACCAACTAAAACAAGGATATCTTGATATATCAACTCCTTTTTATGGGCTCCTCCATTCATTATACAATGTACTATGCCTGTCCAAGTCGTTACGAGAGGCATGAATGGGGAACAGCCGAGTCTGTGGTGTGTTCGATGTCAGTGAAGGAGAACCGAGAGTGCTCTTGATGGGGCACCAGCAGTGCACACATAATCAAGGTGCAGATCCAGTCACTATTTTTGCATTCATGCACATTACCATCACACATCTTTTCGAAATAGCAGCAGAAGATGTCACTACCTTGATGAGGGGTTCTCTTCAAGTTCCCCTTGCACCTCTTCAACTGGAGGACATCAGAGTTGTGTGTTTTCTTCAATTTTATTTCTTAGGTGTAGTTTTTTTGTTGGTCTACATGGCAAACGGTTTTTATATGGTTTGGTTAGCCATGATGGTGCATGCAATACAAGTCAGCCTGCCATCTGTTGAAGAAGAAGATAAACGAGATTCAGGTGGTGTTTAAGACGAACCGAGTATGTCTATACAAAAAAAAGTTTTACATGACTTTGAAGTTGATAGATTAGCTAGGTGAGGTGGAAAATGAGTTTAATTTACAAAGGTATTTGATTGACTTGGCATGAAATGGGTTCTAGAGAGATTAGCAAACTTACCTATGAGATAAGTTTGCATTAGGCTACACCCATAAGAAGTTGGTATGAAAATCAATGAATCGAAAGGAATGAGGGATTACGTGTGAAGTTGTCGATATCTTTAAGGATCTTGGTTGGGATTTGCAGAGCTTATGGCAAATCCATGGGAAAGTTTATTGGTAAGAAGTCGGATGAGTTTAAGGGTTTATGGGATCTTAAGTAAGTGCCTGTGCTTTTTGAGGGATTCACTTGAAAAAAAGTTAAGAAAGTGATTTCAATAAAGAAGTCTTTTTCTGAAAATGAGTTGACTTAATGTTCTGTAGCGTTTTTAAGCAGCTCATTTTGGCTTTCACGGATACAGAATGAACAATTTAGTAGTAGTAGTTTGAAACAGTAATGTTTATTAAAATCCTGGAGGTTGCTCTTTACTTGATAGAGGAGCCAAGGTAAGTGAAGTGTTCAAATACTTCTTCAAAGTCGTTGCTTAACCCAAGACTAATCATCGCTTCCGTCCGCCGCTTCCAACTGGATATTCTCAAACACGCTACTAGTGTGTCAGTGGTGCCAGAGGTGTCACCACTTAAGACTTTTGCAGTATACCTCCGTGAACGACATAACCCTACGACTCTGCGTTAACCCATCTGAGGGGTATATAACGAAGTCACATGCTTTTTAATAAATAATTATTTCCTATTCAAAATTGAAGTTTATTGATGCAATTCACACTCACTCACTTCGGAAAATATTATAAGTAAACTAGCAATATCGTACTAAAATCGTCTCTGCTACTACCACTACTACTACTAGTAACAAATTTAGTAATATTGGTCAAAGTCAGCCTGAAATAGTGCGATGAAATATGTGTCGGAACTACCTACAGCTGGTGGTAGGTAAGGTAAGGAATTGACGGACGCAGCCTAACTGCAGTGTTTAATAACACAAAAACAAATTAGAAGGAATTCCGATGTTAAAGACTTTTCGTCCGTCAAAGCATAGGCCTTGGTTTGGTTAATGCTGCGGGGCTTTAGTTCCTGCTGATTCATGCCACAAAAGAATTGTACTTTTTACCTGCTTATCCGTGCCACCAGGGTCATAGTATCTACTGATCACTGTACGAGCGTTGCCAACCACTTAAGCCGAAAAAATGCCTAAATTAGAAAGAAAAGATGCCTTTTTCATTACAAAAATGTCTTTATTTGATTTTTATCAGTGGGAGTAAAAAAAATAAATAAACAAACCGCAATGAATACTGAAATGGTTTATTTTCAGTTTAAAATAACTGACTAGAAAAGTGGACAAAACAAAACGATAGAGAAGGTATGTTCAGCGACACTGTTCTGTACAGTTTGGAATAGAAAAGTACAGCTTTTGGTATTCATTGAGACATTTTCTGTTCCAATCTGTTCTGGTTTGGTGTTCATTGAGTCTCTCTAGAACAGTTTAGGACAGGATTTTTTGTTCCACCTTTTTAGGTAGAACAGCATAGATCAAGTGAGACAAATTTAAACTGTCAAAAAGATGAGCCGTACCGTACCGGCCGTCTTCCCGGCTCATTCCAGATCGTGACACCAGAAATTATACTTATTCATTTAAATTTAAGCTATTATAATATTGTAAGGTTTTGGTGTATTCTTAATAAAGACCTATTCCTAATATGAATGTCGTATTTTCTTCAATAAGAAAGAGCTTGAGATTTTCATCCAAACGTACAAGTTTTTCCAGTCTGACGTTCTGAAAGACTATTTCGCCATAACAAACTACCTCACGAGTAGTAATGGGCTATTAAACGCTGTCTTGAAGTGTCTTGAAACTATATACCAATCTCTTTTTTGTTAAACCTGAAAATTCTCAATTTTCTCATTGAAATTCGGTTAATTACCCAAAACAGTACCCTCGCTCCAATTACATAAATCCCACGGTATGACAAACTGAACAAGTACAACTCTTTCTTACAACACTCTTATCGTTTAACACTTTTTGACATTTTCTAATTTACCTACCAACTATGTGCCTATATCAAGTCTCTCATAATGACCTTCACTTTCGAACAAGTTCCCCGGTTCCACTCAATTAAACCTGCGTGCAGGTTGCTCCACAGCAAAATAGAATTGCGTGTGCGTATAGAGCTTCTAG